>SSNR01000107.1:1646614-1752185 GCA_006937965.1 Callopanchax toddi | reverse complement strand
ATATATGGATAGGTAGGGATATATGGAGAGATATGATAGATGGATGGATAATGATGGATGAATGATAAATGATGGATGGATAGATAGATGGATGGATGGGTTAATATCCAGATAGTTGTATATCTCCATGTATCCATCACATCACCTTCCACTGGATGTGTAATGAGCTACATTTATGGTCAAATCCATATTTACAGTATTTTTGGTTAGAGTAACTAAAAGTAATGCAAAAGTAGTGTAATACCTTACATTTAAAAAACAGTAATATTGTAATGTAAGGGATAACTTTAAAATGACAGTAACAAGTAATAAATAATGCATTACAGTTTTGAAGTAACTTGCCCAACACTGTAGATAATGCATGATGAGTCTGTGACGTTGTCAGTGATAGCACCTTGTTAAAAGTCGCTGGCAGAATGAAAAGACAAAGCAAGCCCTCTGGGGCATCCTTCGGGAAACGAATAAAGAAAAAGGAGGAAAAATGGGCCCAAAGTAGAGGTATTTAATTAATATACATGAAATTGTGAACATTTTTTCCTGGACCCATCATTTAGCAAGTTAGCTAAGACTAAAGGGCTATCATGCTGTTGTGCCCCCACTTATTATATGAATGAATGTCATCAGTTCAAGTTTATCCAACTTTAGTACATTGCTTACTACTTAGAATTTGCAAAAGTTACGTTGTTTCTGTTCTGGGCTGTAGGGGGTGCCAAAATCATTTTTCGCCTAGGGCACCATTCAGTCCAGGGCCGGCCCTGATTGTGTTAAATCAAAACTGAGTGAGTTAAGAGGAACTAGTAATTAAAGTTTTAGGAACACGAAGGACTTGAGCGACAGCAGTTAAAAGGGATGTTTTAATCTTTAATGCTACATGGGGACCCTTACCTCGTACAGAGGGTAAAGGTGGGCTACGTTACTCTGTCAACAACCAAATAATAATACATTTGTAATTATTTTAATGCTGTAAATTTATTTTACAGTCTCCATTCTTATTTTCTATTTTTTATAAATGCTACCCTTGTGTAAATAAAAAGGGGGAAATGCTTTTTACTGACATCTCCATTGCATTTGAGTTGATATATTTACTGTATGCATGTATTTAATAATGAATTCAGGCTGAACCTCTGGAGGCATCTAAAAGCTTTTATATGAACAAAAGAAGTTAGGTCTTTGCAGAAATCGTTTCCCTGAAATTTATGTGATGGACCCATGACGACTCAGCAAACAACACATTATACTGGACTCCCTTATTAACTAAACCTACAGTGAATCCACAATAATACCTCATAAGATCACCTCCATATACAGCAGGGTTTTAATTAGATGTACCAGGATGATTCCTGGATCAGGAGCCAGTTTAAACAGGAGAAAACAAACCGAGGATTTCAACAAAATGAGTTTCTAGAACAAATCAACGCATGCTGTGTGACTTATGAGTGTCAGATGCTGTTTAGTGACAATAAACCATATAGTGATAAACACTCAAAGATGAAAATTTGGAGTTGAAAAAATATGGCAATGTTTTTTTTCACAGAACCCAAGACGACCAATTAGAAGAAAACACCAGAAAAGGCAAAAAAATAATAAAGGTGTTGATAGAAAGAGGGGCTAAATGTTGAAACTAATTGGTCTGAGGAAGGGGTGTGTGTGTGTGTGTGTGTGTGTGTGTGTGTGTGTGTGTGTGTGTGTGTGTGTGTGTGTGTGTGTGTGTGTGCTCGTGTGGATGTCAGCTTGTATAAGCAACAGTAAAACAAGTAATTAGGTCTGAAAAAGCCACCTAATTATAGAGAGCTTTTGCAGCTATAAAAGTGGTTTTGTGTCAGGAAGCGACACGCAGCTGTAATGCTACCAATCACTGGCTGACTATCAAGCTCACGTTCAGTAAAGTGAGAAGACAGTTTCCTTGATCCTTCTGATAATGAGATCAGATTTTACAAACATCAAAAGACCCCTTTTCCCTCCGCTATTTGAAACCGGACCCGAGACGACTCCTTTTCCCATTGATGTCGTGTGTGAAATGACAATGGAAGAGTGTGGGGTTGAAGTGGATCCACTGCTGATGTCTGAGAGATGGAAAAGTGTTGGGCGGCATGGGCAACGCCTCACATTGATTCCATGACTTTGTGGCATGGTTCTGTGCAAAATCACACACCGACACTGAGAGACCATTGACTTTCCTTTTAATTGCATCCATCTTTTCATTAAAGGTATCAGGTTAAATTCTATAGACTAAGTCACTCTGAGCATGTGGTAAAGTATGATAGGAAAATGAAAAACCCACAAACAACACGAAACGCTTTAGAATAATTTACCATCCATTCATTTTCCTCTGCACATTCAAGACCAGGCCTGATGGTAAGCCCTGTTATCCCTTTCTCCAGCTCCTCCTGCAGACATTCCTAAGCCAGAGAGGATATAGAATCCTTCCAACGATTTACAGGTCAGCCCTGGTCTCCTGCTAGTGGGACATGCTTTAAACTTCCAGAGGGAGGTGACTAGAAGACAACCCAATCAGATGCTCAACTCACCTCATCCGACCCCTTTTGATGCAGAGGAGCTTGACTCACTTCATCACTAAGGCAGCAGCTCATATCCAGAGGTTCATTCTAGTTCATGATCTAAATCTTTAACAACACTGTAGGGTTAGAACAGAAACAGAGCAGTTATGCACTTCCGCTCAGTGCACCTTTTTCTGGGTAAACCCCCAGCCTCAGATTTAAAAGAGACTCTTTGATCATGAGAGTTCCTGTCAGAGTATTCTTGGAATCTGAAATAACAGCACACACCATGATGACTGTAAATCATAGGTGTGCAATCCTGGTCCTCGAGGGTCCAGCATGTTCTAGAGGTTTCCTTGCTTCAACACACCTGCTCTAAATTAGTGGGTGATTAGGAGGCCTCTATGCTGGATACTGGTCCTCGAGGACCAGGATTGGCCACCTCTGTAGAAGCAGGTGGTGAGACACATCTCAACACAACATGATGTCCTGGGGTTCAGCTTTGGCCCAATAACTCCTGGTCATGGAGGCAACAGGTTTTAGAGGGAAACCCTGACATCCGTCTCCTTAGCAACCAAAGTTCCTCCTTTGCGATTCCAAGGTTTTCCCAGGCCAGAAGGGATCTAAAGTCCCTCCAGTGAGTTTTGGGTCTACCTCCCTCCAGCAGGATGTGCTGGAAATTATAAGCAGATAAAAAAAAAAAAAACAACTAACAAACATCAAGATGTTTTAGTCCATCATGTATGATGTAAAAACCACTGCATTTCCATACATGTGTATTCCAACGTATGGGCTCTGTCTTTGCAATAAATGGATTTAGTAAATGTGCGTAATAACTCTAATACAGCAAAAGAAATACTGAATCACAAGTGGAAAGTTAGAAAACAAGAAAGAGGGAACAGAACTAAGTCAGAAAATCAAGAAATAAAGACAGGAGTAAAGAAGGATGAGTGGAACACAGATATATTCAGAGTGTTCATATTTAAAGCTGCTGCACAGATGGGGTAAAACACACACACACACACACACACACACACACACACACACACACACACACACACACACACACACACACACACACACACACACACACACACACACACACACACACACACACACACACACACACACACACACACACACACAGCAGTCACCCCGCTAACACATGTTCCCTCTTAACCTCAAACGGTCCCTTGTGAACTCCTTCTGTATGATACAATACAAAGTGCACTCAACCTTGTGAGTGTAAATCTGTGTGTGTGTGTGTGTGTGTGTGTGTGAGTGAGTGTGTGTGCAGGCCACAAGGGTGTGGCTAAAGGGGGATAGCAGAAGGTTATGCCAACATTCTGTATATTGATTTCTCTGCAGGCTCGCTCTCACCTTTTCACTTATTGCCCTTTTAGCCAAGTATTCATCAAACCTTTTCCCTTTTTTCTGCACTGCCTGCTCAGTTTGCCTGACTGAGTGCATGAAGGTGTGTGGGGTTGTTAGATTACATTAAGATCTATTGCTACTTACACAAATACACTACATTTCAATAGAAAGTCATGTTGCATTTACTAGTTAATTATCATAAAGTGTAAGAGCAAACATTTAGGAAGTAGAACTTTTTTTTTTCGTCAAAGATTTTACAAATACATTGAATAAAATATATTATCTGCTTGTTAAAATGCACAGGAACTGCTCATTATCTTACAGAAAGGATAACTTGGCCTTTTATTTTATGTACATGCTTTGTTCAGTGGTATTTTCAGATGTTTGGAGTTTTCAGACCGTTAGGCTGATAACTAATTCATGTTGTTTAGAGGGACTTGGTATAATCTATTAGTAGAAGAGCCACCTCTCTCACTGGATCAAGCATATCACCTTTCTCTCCTAATGAACTCTTAAATAAGAAGTTGGCACATTTGCTAAGATTTCAAGTGGTTTCAAACTATGTCGGGAATGTAAAAATAATAAATCACAACACATTTGATCCTTACACAGACATTCCTTCATGTAATTAAAGCCATACTCAGTAGCCAGGTAAACAATGTAGCTTTTAACGTTTTTTTAAAGCCTCTTAACAACGTTCAAATATAATATAGCCATAAATATATTGTGGAGATTAAAAAACCCCGAAAGAAATCAATAAAGTAGTTGTCCCGAACAAGTAATTAGTAAACCCTTCTCTCTTATAAATCTATTAGATAAACGTGTAAGAGAATTACCACCTGCTGTTAAAGACAATTATCTGATTAATAATGCTATCAAAACATGGAGTATTTTGAAAAAATTATTCGGGAAGTCTCAGGCTCTTAACTTTCTTGTGACTCTGGTAGATATCTCAGATTTAACAGAAGGGGATGTTGGTCTTAACCTCAAATCCTGGCAAGAAGTTGGTATTAGGAGAATGTATGATCTGTGGGACAAAGGGAAATTCAAGACATTTGAAGATATAAGATCTCAATACAAAATACCCACCAAAGATTTCTATAAGTATCTCCAGATCAGACACTATGTGAAATCAAAGACTGGATCTCTGGAACTACCAACGAACTGTTATTTGCTTGAAAAAACTTTATTGGACTGCCGGAAACGAGGACGTTTTGTGTCTGGATTCTACTCAGAGTTACAAACTCTAAAGATGGACAAACTGAAACATTTACGAATAACTTGGAATATGTTATTTAAAATGTCAATTGATTCTGAGTCATGGGAGGAGATCCTAACACTGCCCTCTAAAATATCAATCTGTAACAGGTACAAAGAAATGCAATTTAATATTTTACATAATGTTTACATATCCCCTTATATATACAGTAAGTACACGCCAGATGTTTCACCCAACTGCCCTAAATGTGACTCAGCTAAAGAAGGCACTAGATATCATTGTCTTTGGGACTGCAAGAACATGAAAATGTTCTGGCAGCAGTATGCAGTGAACTTAACTTGGTGGTAGGACAGACAATCCCACTTGACCCTCTTATGTGTCTACTGGGGCTAATACCTGGCCCTTTGAGAACTCACAGTGAGACTGTTCAGTTCCTGCTGATGCTGGCTCCAAAGGCTATAATGGCCAAATGGGTTGGTAGTGAGGCCCCTCTATTCAGATGTGGAAATCCTTGATATCTGAAGTTGTAACTCTTGAAAGATTGAGGTATTGTCTCAATGGCAACTCATACCTGTTTAAAAAATGGGAGAATATTTAGCAGTGTCTGAAGATCAAAAGATCACAATTTGAAACTGAGTAAAAAATGTATACGACCATAGGCTGAGCTGTATGTAAGTTGTCCACATGCCCATAGTATTTATCTTTATTGTTCTCTGTGCTGTTCTTTTTGTTGTATTTTGTATTATACAAAATGTTTAATAAAGAGAATGTTAAAAAAAAGTAGTTGTCCCGCAGTTCTCTAAAAACTTCAGCCAATCCAGCTGTCTGTCTGCCGCATTTCCTCACTGCTTGGATTGGCATTAATCCGCCCGGACACATTTTGGGGCAGAACATCCCGGAAGTGAAAGTGAAAGTAGAAGTAGGACAGAGAGCCGGCGGGTGATTCCATTTTAAGATAAAAATACCAGAGTCCCACCCAAAAAGCCCCTTTTCAGCTAGCAGAAAACTAAAAACGTTTGGAGGTGAAAAGAGGAAAAGCTGGGGGAACATTTCTGCGGCTGGAGTTAGACTCTGCTTTGTCACCTTTGCAAACCGTGGTCCCATGTCGGCGGGAGGCTGGCGTAAGGATTTCCCCGACGGGAGGGGTGAGTTCACCGAGACGTGTTTCTGTAAAATAGCTAGCGAGACCTCATTTGTTTACCTGGCTACTGAGTATGGCTTTAAATGACCTTTTGGAAATAGTCTGTGCATGTTCCAGTAGAATGAAATGTTTTAATTAAAGCTGCAGTTTGGAGAATTTGAGCGAGAGAGAATCTTCTGAATCCAACGTAGCACGGCCCCTCCCACTCCCCCTAACTCCACCTCTACAGCTCTGCATCACTCCGGTCTCTAATGCATTTTTCACCAGGTTTAGTTTCCAGACTTTTCTTTGTTTTTCTTTCTGAAGTTGATGTAGGCATAGCTGCATGGGGAATGGCTATGGAAACAGGAAGAGTGTCCTGTGCGCTGCCCCACCTATACAGGTTTCTGTATAGCCATACAATGGTCTATGGTCTACAATAGTCTATACAATGGGCATGCACGTTGATTGACAGCTGACAATGTGGAAGCTCAAATTCTATTGGCTTATAAATTGGGCAATCAGTGTGAATTTCTAGGGGTCTATGAGAGGAACGAGGTTCAGAAGAACAACAAATGTTGTGGAGCTCTGCCCATGTATCATAGTTCGAACTAGGGATGTCCCGATCCCATCACGTGATTTTGGACTCGATCGGAATCGGACGTCACCTTCCGATTTTGACTTGGGTTTCCTCTACATGCGCACTGCCCCGCCAAAATAAAAGCCTCTATGCCTTCAGAAGGAAGTTTGGGTTTTTTAATATATGTTAAACAATCTAAAACACATGGGATTTATATATAGTCTATATTTGTGCACTTATATTAACCATAATCAGAGTTTGAATCAGTTTCCGGTCCAGGAGGAGGGAGGGGGCCGGGACCGGGAGACACGCGAGCAGTAACCGGGTTCGCTGCTCTTTCCACACCCGCCGGGACTCGTCCTCCCCCTGAATGGAAAGCACCGACGGGAGTGCTCGGTCCTGGAGGAGGTGAGGCCGGTGTGGAGCGGTAACTCATTCTCCCTACGCTGCATCTCCATCCAGGCTCAGTTGCCATACAGGAGGAGATTCTGCTCCGTGCTACACAACACCCGCCCTCCGTCGGGAAATAAATTGAGCAATGTTAAGATTTTTAAAAAGCGCTTTCTGAGGAGGAGCTTCCTGATTAAATGTTTCTCCAAAACGCACCAAACACTGACGGATTTCTCCAAATAGTCTAAGAAGTTGTTCAGAGCTGCTGCAGTCAGAGGATAAAGCAGGAGGAGGAGTGAAGGAGAAGCTGATGACTTAAGAAATGATCCGGGTCATTGTCAGTAAACAAGTTTGTTCTTTCTGGGCAAAAAATGGAGCAGAGTGTTAAAATAATGTTGACATTTCTGCAGCTGTAGGAAAAACAGATTTCTCTCAAAAAGTTACTTCAACCACAAACTAATTCATGGGGAATTTGTGCACAGAGAATGTATTAAATATATATAGATATGATAGAGTTCTATACAGAATGATTTATGTCTGCAGCATGACATCATTTTGTGGCTTGTTTGTTTTTATTACGGTAGTTAAACATCGGCAAAGTAGAAGGCAGAAGCAGCTTGAAGCAGGAAGTGTGAGTCTGTCTGTGTCTGGAGGCTTTATAAAGTTGATCACAACAACATATTAAAAAGATCGGATCGGGACTCGGGATCGGCAGATCTTCAAAATCTAATGACTCAGACTCGAGGGCAAAAAAACCTGATCGGGACATCTGAACTATCATTTGAAACATTTATAAAACTTTGATACATACATAAATACTCCGGATTGCAGCTTTAAGGACCTCCCAATCCAGTCTCTAGAATCCTGATCTTGATTGATTTGTTGGTCTCCTTTTCAACATTCATCACTTTCTCAACTGTTACCAGGTTATTTACAGAACAATCACAAACAAAACCCTTTACTCAACACAGCTCACTGCAGTACGCCTATTACCACGATCATTCCTAAAGGGCCATCCCTCATTACAGTTTGCTATGACTGGAATGAGTTGTAATGAGTTCAAACACTCCATACATCCTATTACATGCCTCCAAAAATATTGCGAATAATCTTTTCTGATCAGTGCACCTGAGTGTGATTGTTCTCTATAATGTGACCATAGCACTGAAGGATCTCAATGTACAAAAACATCCAATACAATGTGTGCAAAAGCTCCAAAATCAGTGTCTGGACTGAGAGAACGGTTCAATTTGACTTCAGCATGAAAGACAAAATTACAAGAGCGCAATAAAACCATTTTCATCTAATTCATCATGGAGAACTCAAACTATGTGGGGATTAGAGAAGCTGTAAGATGTCTCAAATACATTAATTTTAGCCTAAAACTCCATTCTTTGCACACGTCTGTTAAAAACAAAGGATACCTCAATCTGACGTCTCTTATTATTCCTACATGTCCACTGCTGCTGCAGAAAACTCACCCACTCATAGGGAAACTGATGAGTCAGGCTAAGGTGAACCTTGCACACTTTTTGTTGAGTACAATGAAAAATAAATGTAAGACGGCTGTAAGAACTGATTATGCATTTTCAGTTTATATATCACAAATCTGGAGTTTTCTGACATTATATACATTGCTCATTACTTGCAGATAACATATGACCAGAGCAGATAGCCAGGATGATTATTCAAGACTTTAATGTTGTAGTAACTTGAACAAGGTTTTCAGTTTATTAGTTGATCTGCCTTCCAAGCCTCACCTTTGACCACGAGCTTTGGGTATTTGACTGGAAGAACAAGATCATCAATACAGGAAATGAGTTTCCTCTGCAGCAGCCAGGCTCAGCCTTATAGACGGACTGAGACAACCTGGAGGGACTAACCCAGGACATAACGGAGAGATTAAACCTCTAGGCTGGCTTGTGAATGTTCTGGTGGAAGTGGCTGGAATGGACGACTTTTACGACGTCCAAACTTGAGACATGGTTTGACTGCAGGTGAAACAGGTGAGGTGTTCATACACAGAAGTACAGCTGCAGGTAATCTGAGCAATCACGGCGAACAGGGCTGTGGTGAGTGGGTCGTTTGAATGCAACTCAGTGGGGAGAAAACAGTCAAACTGTGAAAGTTTGAAGTTCAAGTGGTTTTTTGATAGAAATGGAGGAAGCTCTTATCTTTTAAAGTTTTTCATTCATAGCAGCCAAGTATGAAAAAGTTTGTTCTACCAGCCCACTGTTCTCAAGCAACACATTTCAGCTCCAAACTATCCAGAAACACCTCCAGCCTCAGTAATAATCACGGATTTAGTTCAATTTGAGGTTTTTGGTGATGCTGTCTGAGGACAGACCTATTGAGTTTTATATTGAGGACATTACATTACTAGAGTTTGAAGAGGGAAGGTTTGACTGTCCTTTTTGTGGTTAGCTGTTAGAACAGACAGTTTATTACTTTTATCAGTAATTAGAAAAACATGCAACCTTGTTATCACACAACATTAATTAAAGTGATCCCATATTGAATTAACAGCCATTAACAGATTGTGGTGTGATTTAACCTTAAGGTGAAAATAACACTTTCCATAAATTCTTTCAGTCCTTCACCATTTGCTTTACTTAAATTACTAAACACAGCACTAAATGTTTTAATTTAGACATTTTAAAGCTATGCTAATATTGTGTCTACATTTTTAAAGGAAAGCAGAATTTCTGATGAATGGACTGATAATCAGTATGAAGAGTCAGTTTTATATTCATCTTCTGCTGGACTCAACATAAAGAGTGTGCGGCTCGCCTTAGCCTGACTCATCGTTTTCCCTGTGAGTGGGTGGGTTTCCTACAGCAGTGGACATGCAGGAATAATAAGAGACGTCAGATTGAGGTGTCTTTTGTTATAACAAGGGCGTGTGCAGAGAATGGAGTTTCAGGCTAAAATTAAACATTTGACATGCTAATCTCCACAGACTTTGAGGTTTATAAAACTAAAAAGGTGTTAATTATCATGTTTTTATTTTTAAAGAATTATATAAAATATGGTTTTCTAGCAAAGCCACATTGCTCAACTCTTATATTTGCCCTGTTTGGAGCTACCATAGTTTAATCTGTTATTCTAGACACCACTAAACCGTTCACGCTGCGTCTCTTAAAGACACACTTTGTAATTTTTTCATATTTTAAAATCTTTTCCTTCAGCCAGTCTGTGATAATGTGGCCCTTTAAAGGGTTAATGAAAAGTCACTCAGACCCATCTGCTGAATACCACGTTTGCAACTTCAGAGTCTCCGGTCCGGTGCCCTGAAGTTTCACAAAATGACATCTCGTAGGGTTAGGCTAACCCTACAGTGCTAGCCGATATGCTAGCGCCGGAGTGTTTTTAGCTCATGATTCCTGATTTTTCCCATCTCTCCCTGCTTGAACACAGCTGATTTCTTTGAATGAGTGATGAACCGCTCCAGTAGAAAGCAGTGAAGGCTGAGGCTATTTCAACAATACTAAAGTTTTTATGACAGTGATTTAAAATGGACACTAGGGGGTGCTAAAACATACCAAAACTGCATAGTGTGCCTTTAAGAGGTACGTTTGGCTTTAGAGGACTCAACAGGACCTTCAGGAACTAATTATTGATTCCCATACTTTGCTAAGGCAACATACTAAGGCTCCCTGCCCATTGGTTGAAATGATGATGTAAAGAATCAGACAGAAATTTGACGGTCTTTGAAGCTGAGATCGCCAGGCACCTATTAAAAATGCAGGTCTCATGACATGTGATAGTTATTAGGTCTACACCAGTTTGAGGATGTTGTGGCAGTATAGGTGGGGTCTGAGTGCTCTGATGTGGCGTGGTCACCTCATGTCAGGGTTGAAGTAGTGCAGGACCCAAATGCAGGAGGACGGAGGCAGGAACAGGTGAGGTAAAACCAAAAAGCTTTATTGCAGGACGAACTCAGGAGACACAGGACACACGAGGCTGAGGATTCATCACAAGGAACCAACAGGGAGTGACTGAACTAAACAGCATATAGAGAGGGAACTAATCAAGGAGACACACCTGGGGGGGATTAGTGCAGGACACAGGAGGAGGAACACAGGCACAAACTGGACACAAGAGGGCAGAACATGACACCAGTTATCCACCTGATGAAAACTAAAAATAGAAGTGGATTGTTGCAGTCAGATGGGACCAGGGACCGACTCTTCCTTAGAAAAAAACAGAACTTATGTGTGCACGAGGATGAGGTCTGATCCAGAATCTGGATGGAAGTATTTCAAACCTCAAGCCGTTCTGTCCAGGATTTAGTGAAATAATTTGAGAGAACCATATAAATCAGGCCAAACACTGGCAGCTAAACCTGGACTGGACTGGATCTGTATGGAATTATAAACCTCTCAGGGAATAAACGTTTGAGGGGACCTTCCTTGCTACACCTCTCTACCAATTCTCATGAAAATTCCTGCAGAATTCACGTGAGAAAAGTTCTTCCCCTTCCCACACCTCCACTAGCTTTGGTATGAATCGGAGCAGTTTGTTGCACATGGTGACAAAGAAAAAAATACATCTTAGAGATGTAGAGACATAGTGCTGACCCCCAGGAAGGGATCTCGAGATAAACCTATTTGGTGAGTATTAAGAGTGCAACGGTATAAAAAGTGCCTTCACACTGAAGGAGATTGACCATATTTGTCACAATCCAGACACATTCTGATGGATTTTATAGGTCATGGAGAGAGCAGAAGGTCCAGTATGAAGGAGGGGTATCAAGTACTGTGTTGTAATTTATATTAGAAATGCTTTGTTTATTGAAGCATTTTTTAAAAATTCTAATAATCGAGCACTGCAGTGGAGTCCTCTTCCATAAATTAGATTTATCAGCATCAAAATGTTTGTTTCCCATCCTAAAAAGATGACATCATGATAAACAGGAACTGGGCGAACATCTATATTTTCATTTTGAGACATTAGCATAAATAAATGAGGCCAGTAGTGAGACAAAGGCAGCATCCTGAGGATCTTAATGGCTCATGTTAGGAAAGGCGGCATAATCCGGTTTTTCCAAGCAGAACGTTTTGTTCAGTAAACGTAAAAACATGTACATCTGTGGGGGCAGGTCAAGAGTATCTTCATAAAAACGAGCGTTTTGTCTCAAGTAGAGATGTAGTCTAAAGAAAATGATGTAAATAGAGATATTAACAGGGTCTACTGCATGATGCTGGTGTGTGTGAGCTCACACATCAGTGAAGCTTCGGCCCCAAAGGCTTATATGGAGGCTGATGGACAAGACAGAGGGAGCGATGGGAGAATCAGGGGGAGGCATCAGGGTGTGAATGCTAATAGTCTCCTAGATGAGACTTCCATAGCATCTCCGCATCTCATTTATCTGTTGTCCTCACCTGACTCTCCTTCTTTGGACTCCTCTTTCTCATTCCGTTTTAGTTTTCAGCCCTCGCCTCCCTTCAGATCATCCTCCTATCTCCCCCCCAACTCTCTTTTAATGGATTTTTTCTTCTTTCATACTTTATTTTATCTTTCCTGCTCTGCTTCCCCCCATTTTCTTTGTCTCCCTCCATCAACAAACACATTAGACACGACTGGAGGAAAAGAGGCTTTTTGTTTTAACTCACAGTTAAGGGTGTGCATACACATCCAGGCCTGAAAGAAGAAGAAAAAAAAAAAACGCAGAAATTACAAATGGAAGTGTGTGGGTTATATGCATTTCTGCCATGACAGGAGGCTTTACAGCAATCTCCAATGCTGCAGGCACTGAGGAGAGAGTGGGGGAATGTGCTTGCCACTGCAGTAAACGAAGGGAAAAAAAGAGAAGAGGAAGGGGAAAAAAATAAGTGCTGCAAAAGTTGCTGAGGCACACAGAAGAGAGGACAGAAAAAAGTCTTATCCTTAATTGGAGCTTCTGCTTCTCCGTCTTTTATTGGAGAACCCATTTCTTCTGATTTTATTCCTAAAAGAGGCGCTTTAAATCAATGTCTTTATCCATTTTAAGAAATGAAAACATTTCATGTCCTCAATGTGATTCAGTTCATTTCCTAAAACATTAAGAATTAACCTTCCAATTAGATGCTGCTGTGGTTCTTTTACCAGATTATGACATAAACATTTTAACCAGAGGAGTCAATCTGAACGTGTAGAAACAGAAACATAGACCTACTCACACAGGCTCTGCTGCTGTCACAATAAATCTTTACTCCATCGCTGAAACAAAGCAGGAGATGGTTCATTGTGAAGATAAACAGGATAGCACACTGTACAGACATAAAAGGAGTGTAGAAAACCTCTGCTCTGTGCTGCATGTGGTTGCAATATGTACAGCCATGGTATAAGAACATCTTTATTCAATTCTAAGGTTTTATACACCAGGACTTAATAAAAAAATATAAACAGATTCGACCAGGTTCTAAAGTTATTCAAGTGTACACAAACAGTACGGCTGTAACTGCCTTAAAAGAGCTGCAGGAGAAAAAACTCCTGGTGTTTTAGTTCAGTTTCTCCACATTAGTTCTTAATTTAGTTCATTTCTAGCCTTTTCTGGTGACTTGCTTTCCTTTTAAACAGGGAAAACTAAACTAAATGCATAACTTCAAACCACGAGAGGACATTCAGTCTGCTGATTGGTCAGATTATTTGGGGGCAGGACTACCAGAATACAGACAGAAGGTCCTGAGCCAGATCTAACACTGTCCCATTTATAAACAATTAAAATTCTTCAGTGTCTTTATGAGTTGGAACTGATACATCTCTGCTCAAATATCAGACTTTGTTGATCAACCACACAGGCTCTTGGTTCATTTTTGTCTAGCTAGGAGCTAATCAGTAGCTGCTGTAGTGCATCCCAGAATGCAGTGCAAACCTGGCTACAGGAGGGAGTTTGGTTAAAAAATGGCTGTGGACTTCATTAGGAACCATATCAGGACCATTGCCTCCAACAGTTCTTGCTACAAATCCTTTGTTCCACATCCTAGATTACTGCAAAAAAACAGGAAAAGCCAAGGATGCAGGCAAATGCATCAAGAGGTAAAATTCAATGATGAGGATCCAAAATAAAGAGAGGAGACAGGAGCATTTGACAAAGAACTGAGAAACCAATGTCTAGGTGTGTGGAGGTGACTTGATTACTTGATGTGAATAGTTATAACCAATGAGAGGCATGTCTGAGAGGTCGCTCTAGACTTTTTCCTAGTCTGTCATTTTGACTGACAGGGTCCAAAGAATTTGGTCATAATCTATTTTTATCCGTCACTTAGCCTAATAATCAAAAAACGTTTACTAATGACATTTTTAACAGCATAATATATTAATTGTTCCTTGGCTGCTTCGTCCTCCACTGATTGTTGCAGAGCTGTGAAGCGCTCAGGTGGCTGCAGCGGTGAACGCTCAGTGTGACAGAGATGGAGCTCAGAGTTTAAACATTGAATCCAAAGAGACATCAGGCAGGACATTTTTCATTCTATCAGACAAATATCAGCTGACCTGTCGGATAATTCCTGCTGAACCAGCAGGTTGAAAAATGAGGAGGATCAGGCAGGAACTAAACTAAGATACTTTATTTCAAACTGAGGTCAGATGGCATGGCAGCAAAAACACAAACAGCCTGACGCACAGGGCAGGATAAACAGAGGATCTGACAGGGAGTGAAATGACAAACAAGAGGAAGGTGATCAGAGTAACAAGTCACACCTGTGGAGGATTAGTGCAGGAAACAGGAGGAACAGGACACGAGGAAAACAGGTCAAAACTAAAAATAAACATAAAGGAAGCACGGATCGTGACATGTGTAAACTAAACCTGAAATACACTGAATACAAGAATATAAACAGCAACGCAACTTATGACTTCAGCAACATCAGCATGGTGGTGGGGAGTTGATGATTTGGGCTCAACAATGAACTCTGTAGACCAAAAGGTTCTAGAGTTGAATTTAATCTGTCTGTCAGATGAAGCTTGGACCAAATAGTTCACAAAACAAGACAATAAACCTAAACATTCAAGTAAATCTATAACAGGAAAGCTAAGAAGACAAGGGTCGAGGTATTTCAATAGCCCATTCAGTTCAGACCTCGATTTGATTCAAATGCATTTGTGCAGAAACAAATGTCTGTAAACTTTAATCAAGTAAAACAATGTAGTAATAATGGTGGGTAAAGATGACCCTACAACAAACTAAGCATTCTGAGTTAATATTACTAAAGGCGGTCCAAAACGCTGCTAAATTTCGAGATCAGGCTAAATAATGACATTGTGGAATCTGTTATGTGTTTTTGTACACTTGAGGTTAGATTTGAATAATTTTAGAGCTGGGTTTAGATCAAGTTGTTTATATTATGTCCTAAAACCTTAGAATGAAGTCAGGCTCGGTTGAATGAACAGAAGTACTGTATATCTACCGTAACTCTCTAGAAGCCAAAAACAAAAAGGTATTTCTTTCCACTTCTAGAATCTGATTTTATGAATCGTCCTGTTTATGTATGAGTTCTTGTTTTATCCATTTGCTGTATCCTCATGTTTCTCTCTCTCCTTCGCTGCAGTTGAGTACAGCAAATAGTGTGGTTTGAAAATGAAATCATGTATTGTAGCCGATGACAGTTAAGCTTATTCTGCATAACGGCCTAGAAACAGTTTACAGTGAGTAATTTCAGCAGAGACGGAGAACTAAGCAGGCTAGGCTATAAGCACCTGGTCTACAGTATCGCAAAAAATAGGACTTAATAAAACCGCTCACACAGAACATTTAGAGATTTAGATAGTGCTTTTAAATTAAACTAAGAGATCATTTACATATTCTGAATTATAAGATTTTATCAGAAGCCTTCGACATTAGCAGCTGTATTACACCTGGCATGTTAATATTAGACATTCTTGATGGTATACCTCTTTTTCAGAGGAGTCTCTGTGTACTCCTCCTCGTGTTTCAAAAGCCTGCCATTAGCCCTTCGGGTCAAACGTGGAATACTCCAGAAGCCAAGCTTTTGTGGAGTATCATCAAAGAGGTGCACAAACTAGGGGGCAGAAAGAAATGCTCAACCTCACTTTGTCTGGCAGCCCCTAAGCAGAGATGACAAGGCTATTAACTGCACCAACCGCCAAAAAGATGGATGGAAATTGTTCAATATTCTGTGGGGACCACAGCCCTTTGCCAAAAACATAAGAAGACTGTAGATCCAGGCCAGAGAAACAAGCTGACTGGGGTCCCGTGAGTCTAAAAGGCAGATAATATCT
Organism: Callopanchax toddi; assembly: GCA_006937965.1. Taxonomy (NCBI): domain Eukaryota; kingdom Metazoa; phylum Chordata; class Actinopteri; order Cyprinodontiformes; family Nothobranchiidae; genus Callopanchax; species Callopanchax toddi. Next base: position 1,735,782 of record SSNR01000107.1, on the reverse strand, counting down.
CTGCAGAAACCACAAAACTCTCATATTATAAGACTTTATTCATGTGTGAAGCTACGGCCACAAAAAACATGATTTTACACATCTAAAGATTTCTTTTTATAAACACAGAGCTTCTTATGTATATAAGAACATGCAAGTAGCCTACTAAATTAAACATGCTCAAATTTGTTGTTAAATCATTGCTAGGTGTTAGAGAATAAAGAGATTTAGGGACACATCTTCACTAAGTACAGCAGATTATGTATAATAATCATACACAACCCCCCCCCCCCCCAACACTGAGTAAAAAGACACAGTGACCCCACCACAAAAGCTCTGCCAGACTCAAAGCAAAGGGATCCAGAGCCACGATGACACAGAATCGGTCCAGGGACAGGGGGCGGTAGATCACCTCAAACTGCTTATTGTAAAAGTAGCTCAAAAAGTGAAAAAGTGCTCTAAGATATTCCTGCAGGAAGTGCCCCACACTCACTGGAAGTGCTACAGCTAGCTGCTGCTAATGCTAATAGAACAATAACAGAATTCTATACAAAAAAAACCCCAATTTAATGTGAAATAAATGAAAAACAGTAGCCAGTAAAATAAAATATGTTACAATGTTTTTGAAATGGTAACTGATTTAAGATGGCTGTGATCTGCTTTGGAACTGGCCCCACCGTAACTAGCTATTAGCATATCAATACAGTCAGAACTACTCTCTAATTCTCCGAACAGAGGCCATTCAATAAGAAAATAGACAACCTCATTTTAAAAACATTATCTCTTAAGTGAGTAGTTATATCATTTGTATTTTTTTGCACCCTGTATTTACTTTGCTCTAAATAGACACAATGTAAAACAGGCCTTTAATGTTTGCAACCCTAACAAAAGCGCAGCCTCTCCAACAGCCTCGTTCCACTGTGTTCACCTCAGTCTCTCTGGGATGTCATGGTGATTAATAGAGACCATAAGTTCACAGCGGGGTCCAAAAGCTGTGATTAAAGGAGATTGCACCTGTCACACTTAGACACACATTACAACCTAACTAAGCAGACAGAGGTGACCTGAACACAGACCTGTCCATATCTCATTTCAGATAAAGACACAAGCTGTGGGTCGTCAATCAGGCATTGGCAGCAGCCACTCCAAGAGGTCAGATATAGATTTTACAGCAGCGCTGGGAAAACGGAGGCAGGACCACATGACCACACTGGTGTTGGGATGTCAGCTGGCAAAACTCAACACTACATGTGTTTCCATCTCCGTATCATGAGATTTGGACTTTTAAAATGTGGCTAGTAGAAAACGCAAGTCAACTGAACTTCTTGAAGATGTCTCATCTCAGATCCAGATCCAATGGTTCTGATCATGGGCTGGAGGAGGTTTCAGGTTTATCAGTCATTGTTGGGAAAATCACATTATTTGTTAGAGATTTTACTCTTAGAAACCCCGAGATCTAAAGAACAGAATCAGACCAGACAGCTAGTTTAAGTTTTTGAGCATTGTGGATGAGAGACCACCCGTCTGCTGGTTAGGCATCGGAGTGAAACTCTGCCGGGATCTTTTCTCAGCCCATATTTATTCAGGATACAGGTTGCACAACATCACATGATTGCATTCATGACAAAAAGATAAGAATCTGCTGCTGCTGGTTTATTACTGTTCAAAGGTAGCTAACTAATAACTTTTTCCGTTGATGTTGCTGATTCAAAACAAAGTTCTGCTGATTCCTCACAAGGACGGAATGTGTTTTGATTGTTCAAAACCTTTAGTCCGTGCATCGAAAGCTGATGCTGAAAATTAAAAGGTTACAAGCAGGATACATTTGTAAGCAGACATGAATCAGAATAATTAAAAACTCCTTCATTATTGGTGATTATCTGGAAATTATAAGCAAAGGAAATTGACAGTAGTGGCATTACTTTACACCTTTAACAGGATTCAGTTACAGGAACCAACGTTTATAGTTAGTAGACATAAATAACGACCATCATGAGTTCCTTTTATTTTAGACATGTTACTGATGTAAACTTTAGAGCTGGAAATGACTTCATTCTTTAAAGTATCATGAAATTAATATGTTTACTACCTGACTGCAGTTTTGATTGAACAACTTGAATGGAGTCCAGACTGAGATTTGGTATAAAGAGTAACTTTTTATTCAACCTTTATTTTCCCAGGTAAAATGTTTGAGAACATGTTCTCATTTACAAACATGACCTGGCCATAGGGTCTTGGAAGGAGGTGCAAAATCAACAACAACAAACAGATAAACACTTAAGTACAGATCAGCAATAGAAAAATCTGAATCTTGGTCTGAAAAATAAATGCACATATGACATATACATGCAGGAGAATCATTACATCATGCAGGAAATTGAATGTGTGTGTGAATTTATGTAAATAAGTGTATTCTAGGTGATTAACAAGAGCAGCAGTCAGTTATAATCTGATGGAGTTTAGATCTAAAGGTTGTAATGGATGTCAAAGTCACAAGTTTCAGGGTGTTTTGTAGAGTGTTCCAGTCTCATGCTGCTGCAAAGCGGAAGGATTTACAGCTAAAGACAGTAGAGGAGGTTGGGGTGATGAGCTCAATATATTCATTAGACCTAGTGTGATCATTATTATGGGCAAAGTGAAGGAGAGAGGACAGATAGAGAGGTGTCTTGCCCAGAATTGTCTTGTAAACAAAAAGAAGCCAGTGGAGTCTGCAGGTGTGAAGGGAGGGCCCACCGTAACTAGCTATTAGCAAGAAAAATTCTTGCACCACACTTTGTGTTTCTTACCTGTCACTGTTGATGTAAAGTCATGAGTCAAAAAATAGGTTGCCATAAACCAAACTGTTAACTTTGCTTTCATTAAAGTTGATTAAAATTACTACAAGATAGACAATTACATTTCTTGAAAACATAGACACGTTTTTAAAAATGTTCGAGTACGACATCATCTTTAAGGTATATCCCAAATTCATTATGGTTTTTATTTTAAGGTTAATTTAAAATTGTTTAGATGCATTTAAAATCCTTCACGTTTCCCAAACAGTACATTAGAAACTAATATTATAAATAATTTTAGTAATTTTAGAGTAGAATAAAATAGTATTTATTGTCATTATACCCAGAGATACAACAACATGAAGGTTATCCCACAGAGCCACATTCACCACAGAAATAAGAAGAATAACTGAAAACAGGCAAAGAAACAACATAAAAAGGCAATAAAAGGATAACAAATAAAGGAGGTACATTTAAAATGTACACAGTCGTCTAAGTGGTGGTGTGTGACCTGACTGACCTGAAGCGTTTCCCAGAGGACATCAGGTCGATCAGGATGTGAGGGGTCTCCTGTGATGACCTGGTTTTCCTGAGTTGTACTCTGTACTTTCCCTTATTTGCTCTAGTTTTAAAGCAGTTGTACATTACAGTCAGTTCACTGCATAACTCTTGGAGGGTAGGATGCTGGATACCTTTCCAATGCTAACTTCTTTTCTCAAAGGAGCACCAGTGATGAAGTGCTGAGATCAGAGCCACCCTAAACTGCTGTGAGGCCCCTGGGCTAAAAAGCATGGTAGGGCCCCCACCCCCTAAAAAATCCTCTTCCCTCCTCACTTTACCTGATAAACAGTCACACAGTCCACCTCATTCAGCACCATGGACAGCGACATGACAATACGGCAGCCAGTGATTCCTGATCAACATTTAAAGATCTGCTGTAAAACCTAGTCAACAATCTCACACTCCTTGCTCTCTCCAAATATTTTACATGAAAAGCAGAAAATGCTCTCTAAGTTTGTAGTTAAAACAGCTTTTTTAGGAAAAAGTTTTTAATAGTCGTTCAGACAAAGTGAAAGTGACATCTTTGTTTTGACATGGCTCTGGTCCAGTTTTTGTCCAATAAGTACAAACCTGTTCACTGGTGAAGTTTTCCCATTGGCCTGGATCAAGATTAAGTTCCCTTAATTGTAGAGGATAAAGCCCCAAAACCATCAATACATACAGTAGTCTTCAGAGTTCTAGGATGGTGTGTACTTGTGCACCTAATACCAAAAGTATGGCAAGGCAGCTATAATGCTGGCAACTTGGAATAAAAGAAAAATTAGTCACCACTGACCTTTCTGCTTCCTCCAATGAAGAGTAAACTACTTACTACAGGTTGAAACAAGATTAATCTTCCACAAAAAAAGAAAAATGATTCATAAATGATCTCACTTGATTTCCAATATGTTCGACAATTCCTGGCTGGCATGATGCTGCTGCTCAAACTGAGCCACACTTCCAAAGCACACCATAACAAAGCACTTCACAAATTATACAATTATTTGCCTGACAACCTCATCTAAACTCTGTGACTTACATTCAGTCTCATCCCGGACAAGCCCCCAATGTGTTGTGGCCTGGATTAAAATTCATAACAAAATAAGGAGGAGGACAAAAGATGGATCTTCTAGTTTCTAGGTTGATTTTTTAAGCTCCACTGATGGAAATGACAGGTGTCCACAGTTTCTGACCAACACTGACCTGTAAACTTGAAAACAAACAAACAAACAAACAAACAAACAAACAAACAAACAAACAAACAAACAAACAAACAAACAAACAAACACAGAGAGATTAACCCAGGGAATAGGCCTAAGGCTGTAACATGAACTTAGTGAGATCAAGTGAAATAAGATTATGAATGATTTCATAAAATGTCTAAAAAAATACAATTTTTGCACTTAATTTTTCTGAGACAGCCTCAAAGTAATCAGTCACTTCTGATGGCTTTAATAAATGATTGATGATTGCCCTATCAATATTTATTGATCATCAAGAGTATACAATACAGCTCTCATGTAAAAGCTGATAAATTTTTAATCCTCCAATCACAAACTGTTTAGCCTGATTCCACTTGTGATAGAAAAAATCTTCAACTAAGTTAAAAAAACTATAAATTATTCTGACAACCAAATCGTCCTTTGCCGATTCCTTTTTTGCTGCATTATAAAACTAAGTGTTTAGATCATTTATCCTTTAATTCTTTGGCTTTAAATACACTTTTCTGTAGATTTTATTAAGATTCCGGTAAATAAAGCAAAAATTAAGATAATCAAATTGCATTTGTTTGAATTAAATACAGTTGTGTTATCTAAATTATTGCTTAGTTGTGCTTTATGATGTACACCAGTGGTCTTAATTGTTTTCCAGGCTGGGAGCCGAGCCACAAAAACATCTTGTGAATGAGAAAATTAGGAGGGAAAGCTTGTGCTTAGGGGGACTGGGTCACAAATCTATGCACCATCCTATTTGACTGTTTATCAACCAGATAGGGAAGTAAAGCCTGAGTACTTAGAAAAAGGTGTATTAAATTCACCAAAATAAAAGCTAACTAAATGACTGTATGGGGGCTCTCAAACTAAGGTCCCAGAGACGTGCCTCTCATCACCTGAATGTTCTGCTCAAAGACTATAAAACAAAGTATCCCACAAAGTGCTTTTAAGGTGATCCATTACCACCGGCCTAGCATGCAGAGTATTGCACATCATGCGTAATCCCGTCTCTTAGGTGGCTGGAGTGTGCAGGCAGATATTGAGCAGCATCGCGAGCAGAGTGCACCTTCAGATGCATTTTTGGATTGAATTTACATTTGCCCTTGAGAGTGCCTCCACACCCCGTTAATATTCACCTCACCATTAAGGATGGTTATTGTGTGCGCAACAATCTCCATCTCTTCAGTCCACCATGTTCCTCCTCCACCGACTCACTTAAACTGTAATAAATAATAAAGGGGGAAATCAGCTGTTTGTCCTGCGTCTCAGCTTTACATGTATTACATGAACACTTCCTATTCCCATCTCTAATTACTCATTTCTGCTGTGTTGGTGGCCATGCTGGCGAAAACGGGACACCTTATTAGCTTAAGCAACACCAGCTAAACCTTGGGGGTGACATCAACTCCCACACTTTCTCATCAGAGTTTTAAGTGTCAGAAAATGAAGACAGTTCGCCAGACGGAGATAAAGGATGTAATAACGGGGGCTTTGAGGGGGAGGCAGCCATAACTGGCCGATCCCAGCTTCCCCGAGCGTTTTGTGAAGTTGTTTTGTCGTCTTGCACCTTCAGCTTTCTCTTCAGTCCAGAACAAACAAGCCAGCACTTTGAGTCTCTAAAAGGAGGGCAAAAATTTATCTCCCACACAAGCTCTCCCTCTTTCATTCTCTTGCTCTCCATCGTTCACCTCTCTTTCTTTATAAGTTTAACCTCCAGGAGCGAGTCGAAGACTTCAGTCAAGTTGTAGCTGAGAGAAAAATGCACCTCTGCAAAATTCTCTTATCTGCATGAACAAGGTGCAAAGAGGTAGAAATTGACAGAGTAGTTTCAGTATAGTTTAAAACTCAAAGTTAACTTTGTGAAGCTGCATTGGGCTGATAAACAATATTAAATTATCCACAGCAGTGGACAAGTCAATGCACTCCAGTCAGTTGGCAACGTACCATATTTCTGCTTTAAACTCTGCATCATAAATAAATGTTTAGAATATAATTGTTGATGTGACGTAACGTTCTGCACAAAATACTGATGATTACTTTGCCAAACTTGTCCTCATTTATGCTTATCCACATTTTTTTTTCAATTTTGCAAACAATTTAAAGCTTCAGACCGTTGTTTCTCAATGAGTATCGCCTCAAAAAAATCCCAAGTTTTTCAAACAGAGCTGTTACAATGGAGCAGTATGATTTTACAAGTTTATTTTCATATCTGAGATAAAAGAACAAAGAGACAAAAGCCTAAAGCCTGGAGTCTTAAAAAATACAAGTTTTCATTTGAAATCTAACTGAATTGGTTCACACAACCATTAAAGGGACAGGTTTTATATCTGGTCTGTAAACAACTATGACAGTCTTGCTTTTTTTTTTGCAGCTCAGTCACAAAAAGTCCCATTTGTTTCTCCCTTTGTCTCACATTTCCTCACTTCTCTCCACCTTTTCTTACTAGCAGTCCAACAGAAACATTACTGGTGCTGTTCAAGTATCCACTGGCTTATAAAACATTCATCATTGTACTTTTATTTCCAGTTATTTCCATTTGGGACAAGATCATACTTTACTTAATCCATTCAGCTTTTGTGCTATATCTGATTTTTAGCTTTACATCACTGTTGAATAATGGTTCAAGGTAAACTGTGGTTAAAAAGTAATAAACTTGAGTTTGCTAATGATAAACTAATGGTTAGATAATGCATTAATTGTTAGGTAATAATGAAGTAATGATCAAATACTATTGACATGTTTAGATTATGATAAGCTAATGTTGGTTTAGGGATGTCTAGATCCGATCATGTGACTGGAAATCAGGTTTCGACCTCGATTGGAATCAGGCGTTACCTCTCGATCCAGACTCACATATATATGTATATATAATATATATTCTCATTATTTTAACAGGTCTACAGTTATGCGGTGGCACAGAGTTAGACCTCTTGACTCCACGCGGAAACAGCAACGCGTGTGGTATGACTTCACTTTGTTGCAGAGATGCTATTGATTAAACTCCAGTGGATCTGTTTTGTCGCTCATCTTTATTCTCTTTTATTTACCGCATTGACCCGAATATAAGACGAGGTTTTTTCATTAAAAATAATGTGAAAAAGAGGGGGTCGTCTTATAATAGTGCAAGAGTGAAGAGGAGCTTTACCGGGAACTCATTTTTCTTTTTTCCAATTGACTGAAATATGTTGCCACGGAGAACTTTAATATGCAAATATCAAAACATTCTGTAATTAAGGTATTATTTAAATGATTTTCTCAAAATTTCAATAAATTTTGTTTCTTTAAAAGGTGATTTTAGTCTTTTTTCTGAAGACCAGTCTTGAAAAAGGTCTTATAATCGGAGTCGTCCTATATTTGGGTCAATACAGTATTATAGACAGGTACAGGGTTGCACATAACTGGTGCACCAGTCCGCAAGCGCACCAGACATCATGTGTGTGTCCCTGACCCCTCCGCCCAAACTGCCATCTCGGCACTGACCGTGCATCCCGCGCGCTGACGAGCCTCACATCCATCTGTGGGTGAAGGAATGCTGACACTGGGGAAGCTGCAGACTCTAGACCAGTCATTCTCAAACTGTGGTACGCGTACCACTGGTGGTACGCGAGCGGCCCCTGGTGGTACGCGGAGGACCCAACCCTTTTGTTTTTAATGAAATATTGGTGACTAAAGTAGTGAACTTTTTTTTAAATTAAGCGCTTGTAACGGGAGGTGGCCTAATGTGGGTATATTTTCACCACTATTAAAATATTTTTAGGCACGCGCCTTCTGACCGCGCAGAGCGAATTAAAATCCCAGCGAGCAGCAGCTGTGTGTAATGACGGGATCTCGCCTCGCCTTTTTCCGCTTATCTAGGTCCGGGTAGCGGGCCGGGAGCCCAGACCCCCCCACTCCCCAGCCTCATCCTCCACCACCCAACTTGTCCAAACCGCCTCAACTGGTTCTAGATCAGCGGTTCTACTCCGAGTCTCCAAACTCCAAATGTCCGAACTCATTCTATCTCTAATAATCCCGGCCATCCTGCGGAGGAAACTCATTTCAGCCGCTTGTATCCGCGATAGTTCAAGGCCCAGCGCCAGTGGGAGAGGGGGCGTTTTACACACATTGGGGGGGGGCAGCCGGTCGGTGTTTGAGCGGGGGGGTGGGGGGGATTGTCACCGAGGTGGTGCGCTTCCATCGGTCCGCGGCGCGCGCCCGGTCCAACTAATGAGCGCTCCTCTACCGTGGAGCGCAGCGGGACTAGAGCTGCGCATATAACGCACTTGGGTTCGGACCTGATCCTTCAAGCTGATCAGTACATCAATTACATTTATTTTATTCCACCTTTCTGACCAAAATGAACCACATTGAGTTTCGTGATTTGTTTGAAAACAGCTGATCTACGGGTTGCTGTGGTAACGATGCAGCTTGGGGTGCGTGACAGCTGGAGGAGAGAGAGTGCAGACCCAGAAAACTACTTTATGTTTGACAGCTGACCGTCTTCCTGTTAGTAAATAAAACTCAGAGATTTGGAAAAACTGACTTTTTGTGTGAAAGACCATTACAATATTGTTAAAATGAATGAAAAGTAAATAATGTTGAAAATGTCATTATCATATTTTTTTTAATTAATAAGTGACAGATAAAAATGGATTATGACTGGATTTTTTTGTACCCTGTCAGTCAAATTAGGACAATATCTAGTGAGACCTCTGATTCCAGTTAAAAACAGTCAAATTGTGCATTATTTAAAGGTCCAACATCATGGTGGTACTTGAAGATCCTACATAGTTTTTAGGTGGTACTCGGGTAAAAAAGTTTGAGAACCATTGCTCTAGACACAGAACTGTCAAAGGCCCTCAAACAACGGTAACCACTAGCTCCATAGTCCTGAAGCCCTGAACCTCCGTTCAGGAAGGAGGGGGGGTGTCAGACCACTGGGGCGCTGATGCCTGGAGCAATGCATGAAGTTTAACTCATGATAATTAAAGCTCAACAAGAACATTGTGTTCAAAACTTTCCTCCAAACTGAAGAATTACAAAGCCAGGTCTCACAGTTTTAATCATTCTGAGTCAAATGAAGACGTCAGTTCACAGCTCACCAGAATTGTATCCAAGCAGCAGATTATAAGAATCAGTTTGTGTTCGTATAAGAGACATCAGGGACTTAACAAACAGATTTTAGATCATTTTACACTCTGAGAATAGAAGAAAATGCACGTCCTAATCAGTTTTAATTTGGTAATCTGAGCAGGAGTGGTCTCAGTGTGCAGATTAACCATTTCAACGTTTGCCATTTGAATCTCCTCCTCCTCGTCCAAATTTGCCTACTTGTCGCTCTCTATTTGTCTCAGTCTCTGTCTCCCTTGTCTCTTCCTCTCAGCCTCACAGCGTGACACTACGGATGGGTTGAGACAGGCAAACGAGTGATGAGATGAAAGTCAGATGTGATGAAAGCTGATGGAGCCAACAGCAAACTCATTTACAGACAATCTCCCTGTTCTCGCTGGGAAAACCACTTTTTATCAGTATTTCTTGGCATCTATGTTACAGAATTTAATCTGTAAATTTGAATCATGGAAATGATTTAGTGACAAAACAACAAAAGAGGGGAAAATATTTAAACACTTTAAATAGTTTCCACCAACAAAATCACTTTGGTTATGTTTCAACAAATGGTCACTTTCTGATGAATCTGAAGAAACCGACAGCAGGCTCAGTTTGACATGTTATTACTGATAAATCACACCTGTCAAAACCAGAATATCAATTCATTTTTCCATTAAAAAGTCTTGATGTTTCCTCCCGTTCCAATTATTTTTTACCAACAGTTTTTTGATAGAAGGGAGAATTTCTTAATCGGTTCATGTTATGAAACAAATGCACTTTTCAAAACCAATCTTTATGTTTTCTCCATATAATTAATATTACTCAGGATTAAACCGTGCTATGCTCTCTGTAGATTCTAGCAATTCTGGAAAACAGTGCTTTCACTACACTCTACTATGTCAGTAGCAAAATTCTAGGATGATCGGGGCGTGACTGTTGGACCGCATCAGGATGCAACTAAATGCTATAAGTTCTCCAGAACAGATAATAATAGGCCTAAAGGAATATTTTGGTCATTTTGATGTGATGTTTAATAGTTATTTTTATAAAGTAAAGGGCCATACCCAACAGTAACATCCCTCAAAGCAAGAGGACTCTCTAAAAACAGAAAGATGTCCTCTGACCAGAGCAATACTCATGGTTGACTGGGAGAGACTCTGCTGTGTAACGGTGTCACATTAGAGGATACTTTTGTGGTTTTTAAACAGCTCTAGACATCCAACCTGAACCCAAAAGTTGAAGCCGGAACTGGAAGGGGGCCCCCTAGTGGCTGGCCCAAGTGGGACATTTTGCTATTTGATAATGAATGAATGAATGATACACTTAAGAATTGTTTTTCCAGAATACTTTGTGTTGATTTGCAGACTTGTTAATCTGCTGCTGCATCCTCAAACAATGAGACAACTAAATTACACCAATGTAGTGTCAAAATGACTCCATAAATGACCTGCCTAACCCTTAGAGCTGAGACAACTCAATAAAGAACTCAATATTCAGGTTGATCTACGTTCCAGTACTCACAGCCCTGAGCTTTGGGTAATGACAGAAAGAATGAGATGTGAATAAAAACAATCCAAATGGCTTACCTCTGCAGGGTGGGCTCAGCCTTGGAGATCCAAACCGCTGCTCCTCCACACTGAGAGGAACCAGCTGAGGTGGTTTGTGCATCTGGTCACGATGCCTGGATGCTCAGGGCCAGACTGGAATCATAACAGGGCCCAAACGTTTTTTGCGATGGCAGCTCACCAGCTGATGTTTTGTATGGGTGACTCCATTGGGTCCTGAGTATGGCACTGAGCATCTGCAGCCGTATGAGCGTTCCTTAACTACACCCCGCAACAGGAAAGTGCAGATTAGAAGAAGCCGCTCAGATCACATGCTGCATGACCGGCCCAACGAGTGGGCAAAGGCATGGTATCCCCCAAGGCCAGTCCAGTGGTGGTTTCCTGCATGTCCTGCCAGCAGGAGGCCACCGGGTCCACCCAGGATACATTGGAAAAATGATATTTCCAGGCTGGCCAGTGAACACCTTGGGGTCCTACTGGAGGAACTTGTGGAGGAGGCCGAGAGAGGACTCCCTGCTCGTGATGCTGCATTAAAAAATCTCCATAGTGCGTTTCAGACTAACCTTGTATTCAGGCTGCTCTACGCTGACCTCACGTCTCTAAATGACAGTGAAATAAACAGTAAACTTGATTAGAAATTAGGACTTTAAGCAACACACGGTCAGCGTGGCTAGACAAATCTATTAAAGAAATAGAAACTGCCTAACTCTTCTCACAGTCAAGTTAAAGTGTTTTACATCACTGTCCTTCAGGCCATTAGAGCTTATTTTCCTTCATCGGCCTCTTTTTTAAATGTGCATCTGGAGTTTTTCTCCATTGAGAAGAGAAAAAAAAGATCTAGTCTCATTCAGTGTGATAGAAACACACACACACACACGTTAGGAGTATGTGTTTCTGCTCCAGCAAGTAGAGACATGATGTGTGTGTAACGTGTTTGTTCTTTAAAGCAGAAGAGAATCTGGAAACACACAAGAATATATGTCATGAGTGTGTTTTTCCCTCAAAGAGCGAGAGAGGAGGGAGTCAGAGATTGACGTGAAAAGAGAGCTGGAGTTTTTTCCACATCACGCTGAAATATTAACACCTATTTCATTCTCTGTTGTGTGCTGTCCACAGCTTTATATACTCTCTCTCTGCTCCATTTGACCAGTTTATTGGCTTCTTCGCCTTTATGTCGCATCACAGCTCAGGCAGATCATGAGGCAGGCTTCAGCTTCTTATCCTCACTCATCCTGTCCAGACACAATAAAATCCAGTCTGGTATCTTGAGTTAAAAGGGTCTTGGTTGTTTGTGCCAAAAGGCCTTGCTGTCTCCTTTCTGAGACAAAGAAATGGTTGCTTTATTATTTTCTTTAAAACTGAATATTTACACTTTTTGATCATACAGTATTTTATCTCCCATATTAGCACATTTGGTGTAATTTTATCACCTTCCATGCAAAAACATGACCATTTAATTTATTAAAAATATTCCTCTTCCTCATTGATTCTGCTCTTCTTTAAGGCAGCAGTAAAAGCAGAACAAGCTGCAAACACTTAAGAAAAAAGCTTAATGTTGCAGTTTTAACATAAAATATCTATTCATCAATGGGCTACTGAGTGAAGGTTCTTGCTTGCACAAAATAGTTTAAATAAATAGAGATGACTTGTGACTGAATCAATGAGCCATGGGCATAGGTTTGTCATGGATGGACACCAATAACTCAATCCAAGGGTGCAGGAATAACGCTGCATCCCCAAGACGTGCTGCTGTGTGCAGACCTGCGTCCACTGGAAGAATCAACCGGCGTGAGTCCCTCGTTCCAAGATGTACGCTGCGGCCCATGTTTCAAGACACGCCGCCTCCTCCTGAACAAAGGGCCAAGCCAAGTCGCTCACTCCGAGTGAGCACCCGCCCTGGTCTGGATGTAGGATCTGGAGTGGGATGAACTGGCCATCGGGTATTTCCCCGATAAAGGTAACTTTGGGCCAGGACAGGCCGGTCGTGCAGCACGTGCTTTACTTCCTGTTTCGGCGCACGCTTGAACCCCCCCACCCTTGTGTCCCATCCAGGTCCCCACCAATGTCAAGAGCAAATCTACACATTAGCAACGAGTTAACAAAATGAATTGCTGCTGTCTTAAAGCAATTTAAACTTATAAATGACAAAACAGGACGGTCGGTGAGTGGGCTCATGTTAAAGTTACTCATGTTAAAGTTTACTCAAGGGCAGGACTAATAATCCTTATCTGTCCTGCATGTTTAAGGGTGTTCTCATCCCATAGTTCAGATTCTGTGTTTAGAGATGTGCTCCAGTTGTGGATTTTTGTTATTACAGACACTAATGAGCTGCTTTCTCTAATTGACAGCTAATGAGAAAACAAAACACTGTCAATAAAATGAGGGTAAAGTCCCGTGGGTCCCAGATGTTGTCAGCAACGTGTCCTGTGTGTTTGTGCCTCCGTCACTCCCAAAATGGCAAAAAAGCTGACAAGATAACAACCGCTGTGGCAATCAGCTCCTATTTCTTTGTTCATTTGTTGCTTTTTCCACTTTCTTTTCACACAGGGAAAGCTGCAAATTCAACAAAATGCATCGCTAACCCACATGGGTCAGTTCAGTTGGCTGACTGTCTTGGGGTGTGACTACCAGAAGTAAAATCAGGAAAAGGTGCTGTGCTCTGATGCTGAGTTAGTCCATACCAGGTGTCTGGTCTATAGAGCACTGACTGAATTCACAAATATGACATGTTTAGACAGGAGTTGCTATAAGATGTCCCCAACTTGGACTCTTTAGCTTGTTATTCTAGTGAGACCTATAATCTTTATTAATGATTGTTCATAACTTTTCTACAGAAAGAGCTGGATATCCTTTAAAGACAAAGGGTCTCTGCTAAGCACGTGAAATATAAAATGCAACATAAATGAAGACTTGAATCAGCCAAAGAAGAAGGTTTTTTCTTGCAACTTAAGTGCTGAGTGTTTTTATTACTTTGATGTTTGCATAACTCTGCAGGTCTGGAGATGAATATAACGATGCAGAGATGGTTGTTATGGCAACCGGATGATTGAGAGTACACAAAAGCCCAGACTGAAGGTTACATCTTCCCACAAAGTCAATAAAACAATCTGATAGACTTATTAGAGCCCCTGAAAGGTTCCTATAAAAAGTTGCTAATTGAAGTTATTCAATGAGAACAGGAGCCATCTGCACACTGCAGGATTTTATACTGCTTTGTCAAATCAGTTTATAATTATTTTATTCAGACGCTACAATTATTTTATCAAGGCTGTATTTCTGTTTGTACAGTTCATTGTGCAAAACTGTGGTTTTAAACCATATCTTCATACCAATCAATATCTTTAAAACTACAAAAAAAATCAACTAAATCTTTATAACGTTTTGAGACACACTTCTGGCAGAACTCCAACCACCAAAACCCAACTCCACTTCAGGTCAAGTTTTATTAACTCTGATATACACCTTGTTTCAGTTGAGAAATTAGATGTTTTTCTGAATCATGTGGTCCTCTGAGCATATCATGCTAGAGGCTGTAGCCTCATGGTCCAGAGAGGAGGACAAAGACAAGTCAGATTAGGAACTTAGTTTCATAATTTACCCCTCTTTGTTGAACCTTGTAGCTTCACTTCACACGTGGAGCCCAAAAACGTTTGGAATTAGTTAACTTAAGCAACAACTTTGTTACTCTGATGACATCATGTTGGCTGGAAGGTCTGGGCAGTGTCTGCAGTGGTGAGGGTGCTGATCTGGTCTGTTGTGGTGAAGGGGGGGGACGGCTCACGGTTTGCTGGTTAGTCAATCGACACCCATGTAGCTCCGGGTAATTACCCATAAAACAAGACTGCAAATTGTAAGTAAAGTGTATTTATATAGTGCCTTTTACAGAGACAGGCAGCCAAAACACTTTTCCTCTGCAAGGCCAGGCTCAGCCAAGTGGACGAGCTGAGACATCCAGGAGGGACTCCTCAGGATCCAGCTTAGGTGGTCATGGTGCCCCTAGACGCCTCCTGGGGGAGGTGTTTTGGGCATGCCCTGCTGACCAGAGTCCCAGTGTCCGACCCATGGGGCACGCTGGAGGGGTTATATTTTTAGGATGGCCTTTAAATCTCATGGTGGAGCTGGTGAAAATGGCTGGGAATAGGACAGTCTGGGCTTTTGTGAGGTGACCTTTACCTCCATGACCTGGACACTGATACGTAGAAGATCACAAGTATTTTATTTATCAGTTTAATCTTTTTTAGTCAATTCAGGCAATCCAAGTAATCAGCAAATCGTTACATCTAATGAACCTTTTAAATACAATCAGCGAGGCAGTGATCTTTATGTAAAACCTCTTCTCAGATTTAAACACTGACATCCAGTCACCATTTAGCACATCAAATCTATCTGACAGGCAGAGCTATATTTATCCCCACCTCATCACCATGTTACATGGTTGAATTTCAGTGTGCTGTTGTATGACACAGGGGTTATCCTTCCACCACGGATGTTTCATCTCATTAGGCTCTGGACAATTTGAGACAGATCATATGTAATTGCTTCTGTACATGTCACTGGTCTGAGAGCAAGCTCTCTAAACTATATAGAAATCACATGTTCAACAACTTGATGTAGCATACATAATAATTGTGTAATGTAGCATAACCTTAATGTGTTTGTTCCCATGCCGTGTAGCAATCAGAATTGATGTCTGAATGCCAAAAACAAGCCTTACAGTTTTAATGTCACAGGTGACGAGTCACAGCTTCTGCTATAATGCTCCACTTGATGTATTCATAAAATAAAATTATTTTATTTTTGGTATCCCAATGGACAAAGAGCCAGAAATTAAGGGGAGGGATAAAGAAAAAGAGGTATGGGGGGTATATAAGGTTTCTCCATAGAAATGTTCAATAAGTTGGAGGAGTCAGACTCACCCCCATGGAAAACATGGAGAAGGCCCAAGCCCCATACATCTGGAGGGCACACAGAGTGCGAGAACCCCAGGAAGACCACCACAGGAGCAGCTGCAACCCCCCCTCCAAGAGAAGTGCAGAGAGTCACCCCATGGGGGCCACCCAGCAACCACTGTGCCAGAGGCTGCAGTGACGGGCCCAAGGCCCCGCCAGCAGCAGGGCAAGCCCAGCCCGGACCCAGAGATGTAAGGGCGACCTGGCCCCGGCAGAGACCCAACATGGCCAGAGGGCCCAGATCCCACCAATCAGCTAGTACCCCAGCCCCAGACACCGAGACCCATAAGTACGCCAGCAGACCATCAGGAGAGGTCGCCACCTCCAGAGACTCCCGCCCCTTTTTATTAACAGGTGTCTCTGCCTCAGCAGATGATTTTTTCAGCCCCATTACACTTTCAAAAACTTGATCTATATATTCCTGAAGGCTCTCTAGAGTTTCTCCACTGCCCTCCAGAGTGAGTGGCTGTGGGTTTGATCTCATTAAATTATTTACATTGTCAGAAAAATGTTAAAAAATTGGTGAAGTTGAGTCAAAATGTTAGGATTTGTTTGTTCAGCTGCCATCTGATTCAAACACTGCCGTGAGTTCCCGTTGTGATTCATCGGTGCACGCTCCCTCTTAAAAAGGAAAATCAGACATCGCTTCTGAATGGTGAATAATTGTCTTCAGTCTTTTCAAGATGAACCACTGAGTTTAAACCATTTTTATTTCTTTAATAATATTCTAGTGAACCACAATTCTACAGCCATGTCTTTTCATTATGACTTTATCACATCTGAGAAAAACAAAGTACATTTTCAAAGGGTTCCCATCATTCAGAACATGGATCCTTTTGATAAAAACCTCTATGATCACTCTGTTCAGTTCACAAAAAGTTCACAGAAAATGAACTTTTTGAGTTAATCTGATCCAGCGTGAATTAAAAAAGCAGTGGACGCGCCTGATGGAGGACTACACTCAGCTGCTCTATTGAACCTCTGAAGCCAAACGAAGTCAAAACTGAACAGCTGTATCTTTCCACTTTTGCTCGGGGCGGCAATCCATTCCTGTTCATCAAGCAGTGGGGAGGAATGTTTTCACCCAATAGGGTTTTAGTTCAAGTCAGTCCCATGAGAACAAACATCTGCTCTGTTTAAGTGTCCTTGAGCAAGACGATGCAACCCTAGCAGCTTTTCCAGTGGATGTTCTTTTGCTGTTCTGCTGCACCAATATGTGGAAGCAAATCAATATTCATTACTTTTTGATACGGTTCATTAAGGCTCTTATCCCTGCTGAGGCCTCTGTCACCAGAGGTCATTCACTCTCAAGCTGCTGTGAAATGCAGCTGTTGGAGGCACTTTGTTCCCCGTGACTCTGCAGTATCTGAAACGATTCGATTCGACTTCCTAATTCCCTCATCCAACCAATTTCTTACACTATGTTCCAGTCATGTGAAAGTATTCTATGGTTAAATATGAAAACACAGACTATAAAATTGTACGTGGTAATGTGGTTTGGTTGGTTAATTATCTAATCAATTCTTTAACAAAAGACATTTTCCTGAAGCTTAAATGGTATTAGAAGCATAAATCTGCATTATACACCCAACTGTGACGGCCTCATGTAATAAGGAAAGAAGATATTTTGTTCTGATGTCAAACAAGTGGCTGAAAATAGTTGCATTATTTTCTATAAAGATTTAGAAATGACTGTATAAATAAATCTGACAGTGCAGGGTTTTCTGGCAAAAAGGAAAGTCTGGCAAAAAACCGACTTGGCAGTAAAAACTGAAGCATTAGCATAGAAACTTCCTGTGTTAAACATTATGTTGTAGCTTATTTACAACACAAGACTGGAAGTCTTAACTTCAGGTGAATCCTGTTTCAGATTTACATCTTAAAATATATATATATTTTTCTTTTAAATTATTTCCAAAATAAGGGTTTTGTATGTTGCCAGAAATATTTTTCTTTGATATATTTCGAAAGAAAATCTTTCCACAAATGCCTCATAAGATTGAAGACAAATGCGTTGGACTTTAATCCAATAGACACGATTGCACCATGTTTACTTATGTTCATGTGCATGGTGATATCGATGACTGCACATACTGGAACCCCATAAATTAAGAAGCATTTCACACTAAAACATTGTCCTCCTTTGCTATAATTAGATGTTTTGGTTGCGGAACGTTAAAAACAGTAAGAATAAGAGAACAGTGAATATTTAAAATGTAATTCTCATACAGTCCTCAAGGCCCACTGTCCTGCATGTTGTAGATGTTTCACCCCTAAAACATCTCTGATTCATGACTGAATTACTTGCTTAGCATCAAGTTCTGCAGACATCTTTTAATTTAGATTTTTTAAAATTAACTGTAAAATCACACAAGTGTCACTTGGTAATTACAAATGAATATACAGAAGATCATTGGAATCCTCATTGCTTTAAACACCATCCAACCCGTACTAGAGGGAAGCTGGAGGGAGCAGGAGCTGATTGAGTGGACCACTGACTACCTCACCAACAGACCAGAGTATGTGACGCTCTGTGACTGTGAATCAAAGGTGTGCAGCGCTGCAGGGCACGGTCCTCTCACCATTCCTGTTCAGCCTGTACACTTCAGATTTTCCCTATAACTCGGACTACTGCCACCTCCAGAAGTTCACTGATGATACAGCCATCATCAGAGCATATCAGACGGGAACAATCAGGAATACAGAGGGGTCATCAATGACTGTCAGCTGGTGAAAGGACAACACTCTCCACATGAGAAGCCAAAAGACATGAAAATAGGCTTCAGGAAGAAGTCAACTCCTGCAACACCAGTGAACATCCAGAAAAAAGTCATTAGTAGTGAACTCTTATAAGTATCTGGGTGTTCACCTGTATAAGAAGGGCCAGAGCCGACTTCACCTGTTGAGGAGACTGAGGTCCTTTGGAGTGTGCAGGACCTTATAAAGACCTTTATATGACTCAGTGGTCTTTGCAGTGGCCTGCTGGGGGAGTGGATGCACCAACAGGCACAGAATTGACAAACTGGTGAAAAAGTCTAGCTCTGTGTTGGGAGGTCATCTAGATTCTGTGGTGGAGGTGGGTGAGAGGTGGATATTAGCAAAGCTGACATTGATCACGACCAACCCACATCACCCCCTGCATGAGTCTGTGAGTGCACTGGGCAGCTCCTTTAGTCAGAGACTGAAACATCCCCGCTGTAGGAAGGAATGCTTCCACAGATCATTTATCCCAACAGCAGTTAGACTCTAGAACACATCATGATGTCATGAGCAATGTATAGATGTGGTACAATGTTGTACTTGTTCTCTTGTTTTTTTAATTGTTACTTGTATTCTATTTCTTTGTATGTAGTAATGCACACATTTCCCCATTGTGGGATCAATAAAGTTTTATCTGATCTTAACAACTTTAGCTCAGTGAGGAGAAGTTTGATGTCCCCACTGGCTGCTCACTTTAACATCACAGTATCTCAGTATTTCCTGATTCCTAAAAACAACAGGAACTATAATCTTCAGTCAGATAGAAAAACAATGTCACTCAACAAACATGACCCATATGTGATAAAGTTCTCTTAAAGTCTTTGCACCCTGGTCATGGTTTGAGTTACAGAAACACTTAAAGTGATAATATGCAACTTTTTCATATTTTTAAATCTTTTCCTTGAGCCAGTCTGTGCTAATATGACTCTTTACAGAGTTAATGAAAAGTCACTTAGCCCCATCTGGTGGTTAGAGCCAGAATACCACGATTGCAAGATCTCCGTATCCGTCACGGTACCCAGGAAGTCACGTGTCTCACGAGGGTTAGGCTAACCCAAAGTGGCTAGCTGTTATGCTAACGCTGGAGTGTTTTTAGCTCATGATTCCTGATTTTTTTTCCATCTCTCCCTGCTTGAACACAGCTGATTTCTTTGAAGGAGTAAATAACCGCTCCTGTAGAAAGCTATGAAGGCTGAGGAGACATTTCAACAGGTGTTAGGCGTTTAGAAGCTGAAACAATGTGCTAACTTTTTAATGCAGTGATTTAAAGCAGACACCAGAGGGCGCCCCAAACAAGCAAAACTGCATATTTTCAATTTAAACTGGACCACAGGGGCAGTTCTAGCGGTGGTGGTGGGCCAATGCCCCCCTGACAGCAAGCATGAACCCCCCGCCCCCCCATGGCCCCTTTGCTAAGTGCAGAGTCCCAGCATTAGAGACAAAAACTGTTTCATGTTGTCACTGAAATGATAGCCAATTAGTGTTTTTGGAAAACACGTTTAATTTGAAACTTATTGAAGTTATTGTGTCCAAAGAAACTGTGACTGAATTGCTGTTATTCTATTGCTGTAATCATACATGTAATCACCCTCTAATGTTGGTCTAGATAGAACCTCCACTGCTGGACTCCCTGCTGAGTACAGATCAATTCAAAAGAAGGATTATTGTATAGATACTGAAACGTTGCTGGTGATCATTCTACCTTGAAATGAATTGTCCGTTGTCTTTATGTTATCTCTTTTTACTAGCATGTATTTTTAATGTTGAACCTCGGCCAGGGCTCCCATGTTTATAACTGATAAACT
Source organism: Callopanchax toddi (assembly GCA_006937965.1). NCBI lineage: Eukaryota > Metazoa > Chordata > Actinopteri > Cyprinodontiformes > Nothobranchiidae > Callopanchax > Callopanchax toddi. Next base: position 1,715,108 of record SSNR01000107.1, on the reverse strand, counting down.
AAAGCTCCAACCTGATAGAAACAGAGTCTCCTATAAGATGCTATTTCATTTCTTACCTGCATGCATCACCATTTCAACTCTTAGAAACTTAACCTGCTCCATGACAAGCAAAGTTTTGACATAAAAAATCAATCAGCACCTTCCAGTCAAAGCAGTCAATGCATGAACTGTGAGAGGATCTCCTCTCTCTCCGGTCCCCCAGTGAGTTACGCCACCTTTGACTTTTACTGAGAAGCATCTTCATTAGAAGGATCTCAAGCAGAAAGAGATCTATATGGAGCCTGAGACAGAGACTCTAAAGTTTGTGGCTGAAGATTATAAACAATATTTTCTATTTGACTGAACTTTAGAAGATTTCCTTGCCAGCTTATCTATAAAGATATATGAGCACATCAGAAAGTGACCTGATTGGTTTGAACTTTGATCCTAATTTAACACTAAGAGCACTGGAAGCAGTCAGGAGTATTCGGAGAACATTTATATCATGTCTCCTTCACTGGTAGCACCTGCAGAGCATTAGTTTAATAAAACACTCCTGATGCAATGACATGGCATTGATCATTTACACATCCATCAGGGTGATCATTTTCAGTTTTCCTTTCTGATTACTAATAAATGTGATTGGTGCCAACTCCACTTATTTTACATGACTGAGCACATATCCAGAGTCGGGAAAGTTTGGGTTGACACGACTTACTGAGTTCATAGCCTGGCTGACATTATGATTTTGATAGAATCCACTTATCAGAATGGCAGAGGTGGGTAGAGTACCCAGAAAATGTACTTAAGTAAGAGTAGCACTATTTCATCACATTTGTACTCAAGTAAAAGTAAAAAGTTGCTGTCCAAAAAAAAATACTTGAGGAGTAAAATAGAATTTGGTAAAAAAGGCTACTTGAGTACTGAGTAACATACATCAGAATCTTTTTTAATTACATCATCAGACAGACAAAAATATAAAGTTTTGGGGAAATTCTAGTATCTTAAAGGCTAAAATGGAAAACGCGAATACACATACATAATAAAATTACAGAATAGCTCATTTTAAGCAGAAGAAGTACTTTTCTAAGTAATTTTTATTTTCAATATAATGCTAGTACAGTAGATCTAGCTAGCTGGCTATGTAGCTATCTATTTAGCTAGCTATCTATATATAGCTTTTTTAGATAGATATGTTTCTATGCAGCTAGCTAGCTAGATAAAGCTAGCCAGCTCAACAGATGCTGGTGCAGAAACGTGGTCTCCTTTAATAAATTGTAGGTGTGTCTGTCTGGTGTATTTTTATTAAACGCTGTTTGTTCTTCTGTAAATTTACTCGCAGTAAAAAGAGGATTCAGAGATTTTACTCAAGTAGGAGTAGCGATACTTAACAAATATATTACTCAAGTAAAAGTAAAAAGTACGGTGAATTAAAATTACACATAAAGTACATTTTTTTTCAAAAAGTTACTCAAGTAAATGTAACTGAGTAAATGTAACTAGTTACTACCCACCTCTGCAGAATGGGAACGATGAAGATGATCCAGAGAGTTTCATACAAGACAAATCCAGTTCCCTTATGGATGCTGCTGTGGGAGTAAATACCAACCCTCATTTAGGAACTGACCATGAACATGATTTATCAATAAAAAGAGGTAATTTTGCAGTTTATGCAGTTAAAGCTCACCCACAGCCACTGGTCACAACAATAATAATGTTTAACTTTACACCTTCTTCACAACTTTTTACCATTATTCTCAAAACTAGAATGCTTGATTATTTGTTATTTATTCATCTTTGTTTTATCATACTTGGTTATGTCCTATTTGTCGTGTTTTTTTGTAAAATCACTCTGGGTGTGCTCTATAAATAAAGGTTGATTGATTGATAGAAGAATTCCCAATAGACACTATTATGCCATCTTAGCTAATCAGCTATAAATAAGCTGGCTTGGAGTTGTGGTGTAGGCCTCAAGTGAAACTAATAAAATATAAAATGCTAAAATCAAAGCCCAACACTGAAGTAAGTCCAAAGGCACAAAAGAAACTAAAGATTACGACGCTCACATTTAGAGATCCCTCCCTTGCAGAGGAAGAGTGTGATAACACACAAATACATAATAATATATATATTAAAGTGCTACTGACTGCACTTACTGAAGTGATGGTTGGATCACAGTGCAGTACTATTACTGACCAGTAGATGGCAGTTAGAACCACTGTTTATATAAAGACTTGAAGAGACACTGCAGTAAGAGAGACAAGTGTGACTATAGATTAAGAAAAAACAATCTTTTTGATTCCAAGTCCCAGTGTAGGATATGCACTATATGTGGTCAAAAGCAAAAGGCTTCCTCAAGGTTGGCTGTCCAACCAGACCTGAGTGATACTAAATAGAAAAGCATTGTGTAAGACTGAGCTGGGGGAGTGAGCTATTCTGGAAGAATGAAACAGTGAGAGACAAAGATAGCGATCTGGACAGACAAACCGGCAGGACGAAAGGCAAACCGGCCACATGCACAGCTACAGACTGACAAATCAACAGCGGGTCATCCTGTGGGATGAGGGGGGGTCGACACAGCCTGACAGCCAGGTAAACAGAGACAAGGGACAGAGGCAGACCACGGCACTGAGGGAGGCATGAATCTGAATCCTAATGGTGGCTGCTTTTACTTTGAGGTATCTTTGGACAAAAACAGATCAATTATTAGGAAAAATACTTCACAACACAACAAAATACTAACATTACCTACCTATACTGTATTGACACAACTGTTTTAAAGAGTTCTCTACTAGTGATGCTGCAAAACATAATAAATAAAACAATAGATTACAAATAACCCTGACATTTATTGCAACCTGATTTTTATTTTCAACTGGGACCAGTCCACATGATGCTTTAAAAAGAGACAAACTGCCTACGTCAGACCTTGTGTGTGTTCTCTTTTCCTTCTTTATATCCTACTTTCCACCAATTAGGTCACCCCATGTACAGTAGTTCACCCGTAACCCCGTCTGCTGTGGGATATGTGCATAAGAATAGTCTTTAGGTGTCATCAAAGTGACCACCTATTTATACTTGGCGTCCTGTCCCCAAAAACGTAAAGAGGTTTGGTACTGACCCTTCCTTCCCATCTGCCCTGAGTCTGTTTTTGTGTGTTGTCTAATTTTCATGCCCTTCATTTCTTCTCTCGCTTCTTGTGAAACTCAAATGGAAGGTTAGAAAAGAACATAAAAATAATACGGGCTAATGGGGGACAAAACGTTAAAATTGGCAACAAAAACCTGAACAGCATGGATAACTGAAGTTTCCTATAGAAACAGACAAAATTTCCCATCACATTTTGAAATGAATGAGAAAATTCACCTTCAAAAAACTCCCATTTTCTCCTCCTTGAACCACTACCTCTTGGCCACAAGGTGGCCGATGCCAGTCGTGGTAACCCTCGTTCCCGATAGTCGACACCAGAGTTCAGGGGAGCTGTTAGGCTGAAGAAGGAGGCCAACAGAGCATGGCTGGTCTGAGGGATTCCTGAAGCAGCAGACAGGTATCAGAGGACCAAGCGGGATGCAGCTGCTGAGGCATTTCAGGGGAGGAAGGCTGCAACTCCTTCAACCTGTTTTCAGTGGGGATGGGGAATTGCTGACATGAACTGGGGATATAGTCGGGTAGTGGAAGGAATACTTTGAGTTCAATCCCATTGACACGTATTCTGAAGACGAACCAAAGCTGAAAGACCTGGAGATGGACTGTCCAATCTCTGAGGGAGAAGCTACTGAGGCAGTGCTCGAGCACCTGGGGAGGATGAGATCCATCCTGGGTATCTCAAGGTTGTAGGAGTGCCTTTGTTGACATGTTTCTGCAACACAGCTGCCCTGGGGCAGACTGACAGAAGAGAGGCTGCCATTCTGCGCCATCGGCCCTTCTGACCACCACCAACATTCACACGCAGTCACACTCACATTCACACAGGCAAGTTGGGTGAAGTGTCTTGCCCAAGGACACAACGACAATCTAACCCAGCCAGAGCTGGGGATTGAACTGGTGACCCTCCGGTTACCAGACCGGCCACTCTCCCAACTGAGCTAGTGCCGCCCCAGATTGAGGAGGAGCAATGTGTTTTTGTCATTACTATGGACCATTTCTTTAACCTTGCTAGGGTGATGGAGAGGTCATGGGAGTTTGCCCAAACAATCCACATGTGTGGATCTGGAGAAGGTGTATGACCGTGTCCCCAGGGGACCCTGTGTGGGGCGCTCCAGGAGTATGAGATTGATGGTCTTTTGTTAAAGTCCATTTGGTCCCTGTAACAGAGGAGTGTGAATCTGGTCCACATAGTCGGCAGTAAGTCAGACCTGTTTCCAGTGAGGGTTGGACTCTGGGCTGCCCTTGTCACCAGTTCTGTTCATAACCTTTATGAAAAAGATTTCTAGGTACAGCCGTCCGTTTCTGTGGTCTTCACCTACAAAACCATTCCTGTGTTTGGGTTTGTCTCAGTGATGCACCATTGCACCTGTTGTTTTAAAACCCACTCATTTTCATGTCTGTAAAAAATTACAAAATATTCCTTTTGAGTATTTGTTTAGGTGTTGATTCCTGTAAATTCATGAAGTTCTTACAGTTTTAATGCATGCTCAAAATGATGTTCCTACTTTCTATGGTCCATGGTTTGGTGGTGGTGTTCTTCCCTAACAAGCAAATATAAAGTGAAACATCAAAGGTTGTTGCAGGCTTGCTTTTACATCATCACATAAGGATACATATATGTTACCCTTATGTAAGAAAGAACGGGCAACAAATAATAGTGTATTTTTTGAAGGGAGGGTTGTTCCATGTTGCAGTGGAATATTTTAAGCATCACTCTTTGTGACTTGTAATTGAAGTTGAGTGGGTAGATGTAGGCCTTATGGTAGGGCTGAGAAATTGTATTTGGTTTAAACAAGACCAAACTAATGTCCCATTGAGCAGTTTTCTCTGCAGGGAGCCATTTTTCTTTTTATCCTCATCAATATCTTATCATTTCAACTTTCCATTGGTCTTATTTTCTTTACTTTTGACATGTACCTCATTCAAGATTAACAATTCACTTTTTTTCTTTTCACCCTATATCTCCATCTCTCTCGATTACCTCTTTAAGATGAGCCTCCAACACTTCATCAGATGTGATGAGGCAAGCTGAAGCCTGATACTTCATGCACCAGTTCTCCTGCAGGGTATAAGGAACGATCTACTGGGCCATGAGGAAAGTAATGTTCAAACATTAGCTAGTGACCGTCATATTATTAAAAGTACGAAGCTAAATTGCTTGTGCAGTATAAAGTGAGCATGTGTATGGGAGAGTGGCTTTGCAAGACAAATAGACCACAGACATTTGTGTTTTAATGTTCACTGTCTCCCTAATGGTAGTAATTAAAGGAATAAACTGTTATTCAAAAACATGAACTTGTACAAAATGGTGCTTAATAGAACCAAATGAAGTTTGGACAAAGGAACATTAATCTGGAACAGAATACCAAGTAGCCATGAAGCTGAGAAACAGTATAAAGTACATGTACTATATCTCATGAGACAAATAAAATAACGGAGTTTTGGAGTTAATCTTTTTAGACTTTATAACTAATGTCATGTTGGTACCTAATAGTTTAAATCTTATAAAGCGAGTTTCTATGGAAAAGTTACAAACACTTGATATCCTACCTGTTGTAGGTAGCTCTTTGAATGACTAGCAAATGCTCAAATGGTGATGGAGTGAGAGAGAAAAAGAGAGAGAGACTGTTTCTGAACTGCCAATACCTTAAAAAAAAGTAAAACACAACACCTTGTCTGTCGACATCATTAGCTGAAGCACCAGTGCGAGCAACATGAGGATTTACGACAGTTGAAATTCCACTTTTAACCAGTAGGGGGCTATGCAGGAAAGTTACTCAGTGGTGCTTTAAATAGTTATTCATGCAGAAATAAGATAAATATATGAAACCTAAAATTTGACATGCTGGATAACACGTGCTATGGATGGCTGGCTTTGCTAACGATTTCCAAGTCAAAAACAAAAACATTCAATGTAAATAACAGTGTGAAACTAACAGCAGCGTAAAAGTTTATAAAGCATAAAGCAAATACATTAGCATAATCTTATAATCATTTTTGGAATTAGAGTTGTCAACAGCAATAGAAAAACAGTCTTTAGCAGTAAGAACTGAACTCTTAATCCAAGATGATACTTTTCAAAGCTGTCTGCAAAAGGCAGAAAAATAAAATTTCACAACATTTCCACAAAAACCTGCTTTAAAGGGGAAAAAAAATCAAGCACTTCATAAAATGTGCTTATTCATTTTCTTTTGACAGAAGTGTGATCAATTCTGAAAGCAGCAAAGGAAATGATGAATGAATTCAGGTTATTTATCACTAAAAGAATAAAAGTAAAACCTCCTACGCTGCTTTTTTCTGGGAGATATGTAAGAAAACATCAAAATTTCCAATGAATCATCAGAAAGGAACAGTTTGTCTCTTTTAATGGGAGGCTAAGCAGATAACCTTGAATTTGTATGAAAATTGGAGATGGGGGGAAGCTAGCCACTGTGTATCCAAAGGTACCAATGTTTGCCATACTTACCCAAAAACCTCCCTGATTCCCTTAATTACCATAATACATAATTTATTGTGCAAAAAGCCTAGCATGAAATTGAAATGCCTCAGTGTTATGGACACAATGTGCTGGACTACTTCACAGAGACGTGCACTTTCCTGGAAATTAGCAGTCTCCTGGAAATGAGTCTTTCTGACAGATCCCATTGGTACAAATTAAACAAGTGAGACATTATGTAAAGTAGCATGCATTGAAATGACACAGCTACTGAATACAGCAGCTAATGCTGGTTGAATTTGGATTACAATTAAATAAAAACACCTGAAACGTTCGTGATGGTGACACACGGACAGATTCATGGTTTGAGCTATGGTGGTTCTGTCTTAACTTTAACTCACTCTTTTAACATATAATAACTTTATTATTATCCAGAAAGATAAGAGTCTTTAAAAAAATCGCATGATTATGGATTATTGGACCATGATTAAATCATCTGGATTCATTTTAAGTGAAAAAAAACAAAGGTATTATTATATGAATGCACCAGGAAGGACACATTTTAATGAGCTTGACTCCAAATAAAAATTCATTGATGTCTTTGACAGAAGTTTTATTAAATAAAAAACCCATTCCCCTGATATATAATGTGATTTTTAACTTCTAAATCACCTGCCCCGGGGATATTGCATCACTGTGGAGATATTTTCTGTCCTGTAGTTGATGCAATCTACCACATGGCAGAGGAACACTCAAACGGACTGACCTTGGGTATGGAAGGTCTATAGTTTAAAAAAAAAAAGTAAAATAGGCATTCCTTTTCCTATTTTACACTAAATTTATATTGCAACTTGTGTCAAATGTAGTCTTTATTGTGATCCAGTGGTTACAGATTGAGGGTGTAAAAATGTTGCTTTGGTTGCTGCTCTATCTGAGTCACCACGGCCTCTTTAAAAGTGCGTGTGCATTTCAAGGTGAAACGAGCTGATGTCTGATGGCAGGCGCAGTGCTGACCAGACAAATGTTTCACCTTTTGCTTCTTTACTTTGCCCACTCTTTCTTGCGTTCCTGTTGCACCACCGTCCTTCTTGTATCTCATGCGTGGAATACAAATACACATTCTCTATGCCTGCTGAATTATCTACAAAGCATTAAATTACCAAGAAGCAGATTATGTCCTGGCTCTGCTGGTGGAAAATTAGAAGCAGACTCCTTGTGTCTTTTAAACTTTCTGCATCAGCTGCTGCCTTGGATCGTTATTAGCACACCTCTACAGACAAGCACCTTATTTTAGACAAGCTGATGTTTGCATCTTTGTGCCCCTATTTTACTGGGACACATGCTCCACTAATGATCCACTTTTATCCCAGTTAAATTTCACAGATTTTAACAAACTGCTAGTGTGGGGTGATTTTATTAGGTTTTTTTTTGTTAATCTACATTATTAATAGGGGTGAGTATTGGCATGAATACAGCAATTCAATATATCTCACAATACATGGACAACAATACGATATGTCATACTATTAGCCATGATACCATGAGATCTCGTTGTGTTGGAGCAGAGGAGGTGATAACTGCTGCCCACTAGTGGTCAGAGTCTTACATGCAGCATCCTGTATTGTGACAGTAAATATCACAATATTTCAGTGTGTCAATATTTTCTTCGATCCATAATTATCAAGCTATGTTTTTTAAATCTTTAATAATTAAACAGTCTTTACAAAATCAGTGTATTTTCTCAGAATTATACAACCTATCTATTTAACACAATACACAAATTAAATGGTAGCTTCCTATAAGAGTCCAAACATATCTGTCACCTGAGTGTATTTCCCAAAATTTATATTAAAATAGTTTAATATTAAAGAAGCAGGGTGCAGTAATACACCTTAATGTTGCGTGCCAACCGCCATAAAAATCAAAGAAGAAGAATTGTTACTTACTTCATCGCTTGACATGTTGCTTTTTTCGTACTACCGGTATGGGCAGCAGTCTGGCAGTGCGAGCTCCCGTGCCGGACATGCAGTTACTCGCAGCGCATCGATCGTGAGTCTTATTTCTTCATCGTGTCCCCTGCTCCTTTGAAATAAAATTGTCTGCCTAGATATACTTGGTTTTTATGTCTCTTAGCCAACACTATCGAGAAAGAGGGGACGGTCAAAAGGAAGGAAAGTCAACAAATGAAAGAGGTAAAAAAGATTCCCAACGCTGCTTCTTTTGTACACACATGTACTGCAGTGGATTTCACAATAATTTTACTAATTCATGATTAATATTGGCAGACCCAACTGATCCAGATCATGAACTATTCACCTTCTTTCCCTCAGGCAGAAGATTCAGCAGCATCAACCCTGAAGAATGAGGACCAGCTCCCTGAGGCTGAGGAGCTTCTGAACTCTGACCTTTAAGTTGTTCACTACAGTGTAACTTTAGGTGTTTATTATTGACTTTAGGGTATATATTTTTTAGACTGGTCTGAGTAATAGTTTGTTCTCCTGTATCTCTGACAGGACAATAATAAATGAGTCTGAATCTAGTTAAATTAAATGAAGGTTTACCTTTCTGAGGATTTAGCATTTGTTTTGTGTGCTTTCTAATTTCTCCTTGCTATTTGGAATTAAATCTAATTAAAAAGACAGAAAACCTCAAGATGTGTTTTAGCAAAAAATACACACACACAAAAAAAAGGTATTTCTACTAACGATGCTGCCATTTTGGGGCCAGAACTTGCAAAATCAAACCGGTTCAGTACAAATAACCAAGTTATGTACTATAAAATATATTCATAATCCTTTAAAGGAATATTCTCTGGACCAAAGTCAGAAATGAATTTACTAATTTACCACATGGCTACATACAGTACAGTTAGTGACATATTTTAGAGAGAAAACAAACTTGTGTTACTTTGCAGCAGCGGGGGATGGGAGACGGTTGGATGCGGAAAGTGAATGTTGGGGTATAAATCCCTCAGATGTAGTAAGTGTGTATATCTGTGATAAAAAAACACTGTATCTTATGTAATGTCATAAAAAACTGAGTTATACAAATGTTCACATTTGCAGTTTGCAAGAAAACGAAAAGACAAATGAACTAGACTCAGTAAATATTGTTTCAGGAGTGAAGTCATCTGACATTTAAGAATCAGCCAGTTGTGGCTAGCTGTAACAGTGTGTACGCGTGTTTGTTGGTATTGGTGGGTACAGGAGAGCCCAGAGGGGCTGCAGCTCAGACAGAGTCATTATTTAGTGACACACAGACGATGGCCTGGCCTCACACACACTATACTAATATTGCACCTACAAGGCCTGAGGTGTCAGGATTTTAACAAGAAACACCAGTTCCATTACCTGTTGCTGCTCGCACTTATTCCTGCCTATTGCTCAAAGGTCATCAAGAAAGCCAGTTGAGTTCTCTAACTCTGTCATTATTACTGTATTTGAATGCACACTAATGCATTTATGATGTCCTCTCTGTGATTCAGTGATGTGCACAGACAAGTTTACTGTGTCAAGACATGATATTTGTCATTGAAAGTGAACCATACATGCTTATTATCAGGCTGGACTGGGACCATAATATGGCTCAGGGATTTTTGGCCATGGCAGCCCACCATGAGCAATTACAGCTGATGTTCGGTACGAACGCCTCCACTGTGAGTTCGTCCCAGGGGGTGGGGGGTGCTGGTGATTGAGGCGTTTTAAGCGTGTGTGTCACTGAGCATCCAAGTCCATACGAATGCTCCTTAGCTGTGCCCCACAACAGGAAGTGCAGCTTAGAACGGTCCGGACTGACCCACAGTTAGGCTACAATCGACCTATTCGGCAAATGCCCGGTAGCCCGATTGAACGGCCAACTTCAGCCACCTCAGTACAGAATAAGCACGATAAATAATGATGCCATGCAACATCAGATGTTCCCCGGATTAACAGCTGCATCAAATGTATGGACATCCAGATTATTGTGTTTAGAAATGGGGAACATAACACTCTTGGCCAAAGGCATACAGCAGGTTGGACATGTCTCTAATTTTCTAGGTAAATGTAGCTCGAAAGATGCTACTGACGTGAAATTCTCACCAGGTGCAATTCAAACCATTAGTGTCCATACATTAGAATTTATGTGTAGTGAAAAAGGGTGAAACTATTTAGGGCGCTTACTGAAATGTATTTAATACTTGGAACAAAAACCTTTGGTGGCGATAACAGCTTTAAGGCACTTCCTAGGAGAAACTAGCCTCAGACATTGCTTAGATGTGACTTTGGACCATTCTTCTGCACAAACAGTATGACCCCCTTCTTTATGTCTCTCTTTAGATTTACTATAGGATTCAGGTCAGGTGATTGGCTGGGCCATTCATTTCCTTTCTCTAAAAACCAATTGAGAGTTTCCTTGGCTGTGTTCGGGATCATTGTCTTGCTGAAACGTCCACTTTCATCATCCTGGTAGATGACGGCAGATTTTTCTCAAGCATGTCTCGGTATATTTTTCCATTCATCCTTCCTTCAATTATATGAAGCATGGCAGTGTTAAAGCTGAGGAACAGCCCCACATCAAGTGGTCCTTGGCTCATGGACAATGGTTTGTTCACTTCTCTGTCTGAGACCTTGTGTGGAGCACCTGGTCATGGCTAGTTTATGGTGAAATAATGTCCTTTCACTTCATGATTATGGACCCATCAGTGTTCACTGGAACCTTGAGTAGTTTAGAAATGATTCTGTAACCTTTGTCATCAGTGTGTTTTGCAACATTAAGGTTGTGAAGATCCTGAGAAAACTTTTTAGTTTAGTTAGGAGCGAGACCCATTTTTAAAAGCCATCAGTTGATTTGCACCAAGTTCCTTTTGAGGTACCTTAAAGTTCTTTAGATGAATCCTGGCTAGATCATAGAAGGAAAGTGAATAAACTAAAACATCTCTTCTGAAGATGTGCAGCATACAAGTGCAGCTGCGCAGCAAAAGGATTTGGACGTGTCGTGATTGGAACACTCGTGAAGGCTTAGGGCCTGTCTATGTTGTGAAGAGATTTAGGAATGTATTTGTGATGGTGTCTTATCCTTAGAATGACTCCCTGACCTTACCCTGGGAAAAACTGCATAAAGACATGGCGCACACACACATACACACACAGTAAATCAAACAGACACTGCTAGAGGCCGTGGCTGATGTACACCATTCTGTAATCGTAAGCCAAAAGGGTGGGAGGGAGAAATAAGAGGGGAAAAAAGCCCAGAGAGTCAGCACAGTTAAAATTACAGTCCTGTCACATCCCATCAGAGCTGATGACCATGTGTGTTTAAACGTGTTTGTATGTAAGTCAAACAGAAAGCATTGGGTTATCTCTGCCTAGAGACATTGATTAAAGTAATCAGAGCACACACATGTTGGTCAGTGTTTGGACCACTAACTATTATATAATTAGATCATTACAGTTGCACATTCTAAAACACAGAGTTTGGTATCTGAAGTGTCATTGAGCCTGTGCTACAAAGCAGGATTAGTGGTTTAATGAGGGGAACATTCTGGATTTTCAGCACTGGTTCACTTAAATGAGTTGCTCACTGTAAACCTAACTAAGGGTCAGGTCATGAGATAAGAGACAAACTCAAAACAAAGACTCTTCAATGTTCTTAGAATATTAAAACAATTCAGTGTAACCTGTGAGTTTCACTTCCCTTTGAGAGAAACCACCAGCTGTGATATTTTGTGTTTCTGTTTTTTCATTACACAGATATTTACGTGCAATTATTTGGTATTTACAATTTTAAATACATACAATATCACCAGCAGCAGCAAAATGTTGCTTTTCCAGTGTTTTTTATTCAAGTTTCATCAAAACATCTTAGTATTTCTTCTTTAAGTGAAATGTGTCTCAGGACAGAGATTGTTAGCACTAGCCATTAGCTCATCGGCGTGTTTGAATGGGGAAACTCAGCGAAAGTGACTTGAAGTTTTTCAAAAAACAAAAAGTGGAGGACCTGGCTGAAGATGTCGGTGAACAAAACCTGTTACTGCTTTGGAATTTGGATGCTTTGTTCAAAGATTTTTCAGTCGTTTTTTGTGGTCCCTCGCTCTTTTACAGTTCCCCTTTTGCAGCCTTGTTTTTGTGCACATTTTCATGCTTTTTCAAAAAAAAATTTAAGCGCATTGTGTCCTGCGTCCTGATGATCTCAGTCATGTAAAGTAGCGGAGAGCAGTGTGTCCTGACTCCTCGGAGAATGCACGCTGAGAGTCTGGATGAGTCGCACCTTATTCTCCTTTTCTTTATGGGCTTCTTTGTCTGCAGCAAGGTGGGAATGAAAATCTACACGTTTACAGGTAGAAAAGATGTTTTAACTGATTGACAGACTGCACAATCAGAACCATGGACAGCAGCATGCTGTCTCCAAATGGTACGCTGCAGTTCCTCTCTCTCTCTGTCTGACCTGAAATAATTAACGTAATAATTTAACCCGACCTGATGGCTCGGGCTGAAATTGAGACCTCTAGTGATAAACACAGAGCAGCTCTCAGATCACTTCTCAGCAGCAGCTGTGTGTGTTTTTTTTTAACCGCAAGGAAACACAACGTGTCCATCAGACGCGATCAGAAACATCAATTAAATGATTGATTCAGCCGTTCTGATGGCCAGGTTGTGTTTAAACGAGATCAAGGTGTGAAAACGTTAATGCCTGTCTGAGAAATGTGTATAAAGTGTAGTGAGGATTTTTACAGCCTTAACACATCTGGAATAATTGTAAACTTACAAAACTGATACTTGGCGGATTTCACCGCAATTGCGGGTTACTTTTAGAACGTAACGCCCAGAATAAACGGGGAATCACTGTATAGACACAGATCTGCTTAAACAAAAGTGAAATTTAGGAAATAAATTGATTTTCAATTACATTTATTGGGCCCACCCATTTTTTATTAGGCCCGGCCGAAAATCTATTTCTGGCTACGCTACTGCTGCATGCTTCTGTCGCTAAATTTTGCAGTTCCAGTGTGCACACACCAGTTAGAGCATATCATAAAGATTTTTGCACCCGAAGCATGCACAGAAGACCCCAAAGAAACAGGAAGTTCATCACGTGACCTTTCAATCGTGGTAAAAAACGTGAGAGAACATGTAAAAACTACACCTAAATGCAGATTATACACATCCGTTATAGTATGTATAATGGATAGATCGTTTAGTTTAATTTTTATGGTTGTTTTAAAGCTATTTTGTGATTCGAATCTTCTTCTTCCTCCTCTTCCTGTGAGACTGGTGGGGCAGCACCCCAGCGCACCTTATTGATGAGCCGCCACTGCTTCTGGATGAAGACTTATTCACAGCTCGGGTTCTGTACGGCTTCCACAAAGACAAAAAAAAAACACTGAGTTTAATCAGAGCATTCTCACCAGCTCTGCAGTACGGATGCAGAGCTCCTTTAACTTTCCTCATCAAGTCTATTTTTAATCATTTTTATCAAAACAATGATAAAACACTTACACTCCTGAAGCACCTTTGAGCAAAATTTAAAAAACTAGCTTGTGGGGATGTTAAAGTGCCATAAATGTAACAATTCTGCTGTTTGCATGCGTGTGTGCCAGAGGATGTTAGGTTTGTGTGTGCGTTCACTTCATGCACAAGTGTGTGTGTGTGTGTTGACAATGATGAATGAGCTCTACATTAGAGCAATCTGCTACCATGGCTCTATAAAACAACCACAAATCACCTCAGGAAACATGGTTTTGAAGAGGGCCTCCAACATCAGCTGTTGTCTTGTGTAAGTGCATCTGTCTGTAAATCAGTGAGGATAGGTTTGCTTTTTCCTATGTGTGTGTGTTTGGTGAGTGTACGGGATGCCAAATGTTTGAGTGGGTAGATGCATCCCTGGCGGACTTCCAGTACTGCGAAAGAAGAGACAAATTTAGCCTCTCCAGACAAAGTTTACAAGCAATTATTTATCCTCTTGATTGTAACTCACTGTTAAGCTGTTGTGGACTTTTGCACTCCGATAAAACTCTCGACTGTGGTTAAATAAACCAACATCTTGTGCTTTTATGTAACAATTTATGTCTCATTGACATTATAGGTTTATGCTTATTTACTTAGCAGACACTTTTATCCAAAGACAGTTACAACAGTTAACCTATCAGGCATGTTGTGATCTGTGTGCAGAAACCAGAGGAAACCCACACATGCATGGGGAGAACATGCTAACTTCAAGTAGAGAGGTTGCAGCTGGGAATCAAACCTGCAACCTTCATGCTGCAAGGAATCAGTGTAACCAGCTGCACCACGGTTTTATTTATATCAGTAGTCGATCTATCTTCTAAAGAATGTCTCATTTAATAAATAGCAGTGGTTTTATAGGTTGAGACTTTTTTTTCTGGACTTTTTTTGTTCATTTTTCTCCACAGGACACCACTTCAGCATGCCTGACGGTAACTGCTCTGAAATATGACGTAATAAAATTCTGATTCTCAGGACTCTGGCGTGTACTTTATTAGATTTACTACCCAACCTTGCCAAAATGTCAATTACCACATTTGCACTGTGGATCTTTCTATTACGGTCATGGGAATGTCTGCATGACGACTGAAGAAACAATATCAACATGACCTTTATATGGATGGCTCGTTGATGTCACTTTAACGCACCCATGAAGCTATAAATGTTATGTACAGTACTGTGCAAAGGGTTTAAGCCAATGTGAAACAAAAAATCCTCTTAAATCAATCAGAACAAGAAAAATCTACATTAAATTAGTACTTTGTTTAACTGCCTTTACCATCAAACTGCATCCTTTAGGTAAACTTAAATAAAATGGATTATAAAGTATGATTGGCCAGCTTTCCCAAAGTTGTGTGATTGATCATCATTTTCATATGTTATAAAACTCAGTGGATAACTGAAACAGAAATGTCTGTTTAGAACATGGATGAGGAATAGCCAAACTCTGCTACCAAGATCAGGTTGTAGGAAGCAAAAAAAAAAAAACAAGTCCACTGCATCTTCAGGTCTTTCAGATATAAAATACTGAGATTTCTACATGCATTGTTCAAGCTTGTTCTAAGAAGCACAAAAAATGTGCATCGTTGAGGACCATAGACAAGGAGTTTGGCCAAATTAGAAGAGGAGAGCCATCTGCTTGGAAATGCTAGGACCCTTTTTCTGTCTGAAGAGGTCAGAAGTGGTCCTTAAATAAATCGTGGCCATAAAACCATACTTATAATGTAGAAATAGGGTCGAACAGCTTGGCTTGGTTTGGCTTTATAGCATGCTCATATGGGATGCTGCCCCTGCGAGGTGAGGCATGCTCAGTGTGGAGAATGACAGATACTTATACTTTAACTATTAGGGGTCATTTGATTGGCTCCAAATGTTTCCTGCAGCCAGACAATGATCTCAAACAATAGCATTACAAACTAACTTTAACTTAGAGAGGACTAACAAGTCAAATTTATCATTTGAAAACACCGGTAAGTTTGACAGACTTGTCTTCTGTTTAATGCTTTGTTGACTGCATTGAAGAACTTGCTACTGACAAAGCATAACCTGAGTATCTAATCAATGAAAATCGAGAAGCATACTGTATATAGTAGGAGTTACTGAGTGGACAAGTGGTAAAGGTGATCTACAGATCAGACTAAGAAAACCAAGGTTGTTTAATGATGGGTAAAACTAAAACTATAACTCTGTGCTAAAACTGGTTTATTATACTGGAGTCTGTCCATGAGCATAAGCTAAATGCTGCGTTTCAGTGTTGTGACTTTTTATTTTTCACTAAGCTAACAGATTCTTTTTGCTGGTGTGTCAACACCTAAAATGTGATTTGATGTGTTTCCATTAATTATGAATGGAACCTAATTGACTGAAATATTGCTTTGCCCTTGACAGGATATGAGTGCATGTGTTTGGATGGGGGGAAGCCAGGGCTGCTGGGAGTGGGGGTTGTATTTTGGGGGGTAAATAAGGTCCACTGACAGTTACCTTCTCTGTGTGCTGAAGGGCATAAGCCTAGCATTGCTCGGCCCCTTGGGAAATATTTTCTGCTCTAAACCTGGAAACAAAGCAGAAATCGTTCCTTTCATCTCCTGCTCTATCGCTCCCTATTTTTCCAAACTCCTTGTTCCAACTTTTTTTTCCAATTTCTCTCCACTCTGTGTGACTTAGCACCTGTGATTTCTGTTTTCTCCCCTAGTTAAATATTAATGGGGAAAAAATACTTGGAGTTGTCGGCACTACTTAATTAAAACTCTTCTTCTTAGTGTTTCTCGTGTTTTCTTACAAGCACCTAATTTCAAAACCGCAGTGAGAAATGAGAGGGCCTACTGTTTTTATGCACTCATACGTCAGGATTTGAATGGAAAAAGTGGTTATGAAATTAGCTGCAAGCTCAAGGTCAGTGATTTTCACATTACTTTATGGTCAATACATTTGCATTTTGGCGTCAAGCTGCTTTGCAACAAACACATTAACCTTGTGGAACGGGGAGGGCAATTAAATTCATTCAGCTCACTGTAGAAAAATGTTGGACCAGTTATCATGGGAACAAAACAGAATTAACGGTAATTCACCTCATGCGTCTACAAAGGTAAATGTGGCTGAAATGGCATGGAAATGTGTGCTTTGGGAAAACTGCAGGGGTTAAAGTTTCTAATTGATATTTAAAGTGTTTTTATTTAGAAAACATTAACAACAGACATGGTAACGAACAGTTAGACTGGTCCCCCATGGGCTAGGTTCAAGAGAGGACAGTTTTGGTCACCATCCAGTCCCCTGGGTGCTGGGGTGACCTGGTCTGGGGCAGTAATGGTATGCTGGACTGGCTCCTGGCTTGACTTCCCCTAGTGGGTTCCCTCTTGCGGGAGGCTGGTGTTTCCTCGTTCCAAGCCTGTAGGCCATTTTTTAACATTTGCAATATCCTTTGTTAAAACTTAAAACTTTAGTTTTATGAAGTTAGCTGTTAGTTCTATAGGTCTTTCCTTCTGCTCCACCTTCCTTCCCTCATATCCTGTCGATAGGTGCGGTGACTCGTGCACTCCTGTGTTAACTTTGACAGCCCTAGTTTTTAGCAATGCTTGTTTAGTCAACCAGCAACATTTTGGGTCAAACGTCTTTGCCATTGTAATTTTGTCAGTAAAACTTTTGAGAATCATCAAGCAGACCAGGATATGTTAGCGTAACACTACCATGTGATGAGGTCGTTGCCTAGACATAGGGGTGTGCAAAGCAGCCAGTATTTCTATCTGTATTTGTTGAGGGGGGAAGTATTTGTATTCGAGTAAAATTCAAAATAGGCGTAAAAAGCCAATTTTTTGCATTACACTTCTAATTTACATTATAGTGCTAGCGTTCTTTAATTATTATTATAATAATCATAGATAATGCAATATTTATTTTACACTATTCTTATTTTTATATATTTTATTCTTGTGTGAATATGTTTGTTCTTGGCTTGCCGTCACTTTGCTGCGGGTGCTCCTGAATTTCCCTACTGAGGAACATAAAGGGTTTTTCTATTCTATTCTAGAATAAACAGCATAACACAGAATAGTATGGCAACCTTTAAATAGTGAAAGGAGACAGAGAAAAGAAGGTAAGAAAGCTGATATGATCTGGTATTCAGAAAAATGTAGGAAAACAGTTGGGTCACGGACCTTAAACCAGGGCTACTCACAGGCCAGATTCCAAGTGGTGCTCGCTGCAGAACCAGAAAGGTGGAGCTGCACCAGGTTCAGCCCCGCCCATTCAACCAGGGTCAGCCCTCATCTGCTGTTGTTTTAAATAACTTTATTGCAAAAGAGTGAATTTACAAGAAAATAACTGAATGTTTCTCCTTCTGTTTCCCCTTGTTTTCAGGATAAAACATATCCTCAAAACTGACTGAATATCTCGAGGTTTCAGTCATGTTTTTGTAACAGTATTAGTTTGTGAATGAGAAATGTTAACGTTTTCTGTCATACGGACTATGATGAGAGACAGTGAGCCTAACAGAGAAAGCCGAACTAGCCCACTTTGCTTCATAGCGTTAGCCGCTAATAGCGGCTGTTAGCTGCAATCAGCTAGCCCCTGTTAGCTGCTCCTGGCGTGGGCCAAAGCACAGAGGAAACCCTGAGCGCTTCGCGGACTCGCAGCACGTAGCTCTGCAGACCCAGCGTAGCATTAGCCGCTGATAGCAGCTGTTAGCGCTCTGTGGCTTAACCTGGCAGGGGCCCAAAGCACCAGGGGAAACCCTGAGCGCTTTGCGGACCCGCAGCACAAAGCTTCGCCGGACCAGGAGCACCGTACGAAGCTCCGCGGACACGCTCGCAGCATTACCCGACAACGAGGTGTTGCATCTCCGCCGGACTTTGTGCTCTGGATCCGACGGAGACGCAACACCTCATTCTCAGATCTATCAGCCCAGTGTAATAGTCCAATATAACCAGGTCAATTACAGGGGAGGCGTGGGAGCTGACTCTGATGGAATGGTCGGGTCTGATCGGTTGAATGGGCGGGGCTGAACCTGGTGCAGCTCCACCTTCCTGGTTCTGCAGCGAGCAGCCTCTCCCGGATTCGACCACATGTTTCTGACCCTCGAGCCGAACCTGCACATCTCGACGTGCCTCTCCGATACGCAGGTCATCATTACAGGCTGAGGTCAATCCAGACCCTTATGCCTCCTTAATATAGACACTGTTCTGCCTGCGGACGCCGCACACAGCAGCACATATGAGATCCGGACTCCTAAACACTACTCACTCACTCCTCTGGGATATGATGCACTGCAGTTCATGAGGAAATGCAGCTGTTTCATATAAAGTTTTTCTTGTTCCCGAATACAAACACTTTTCAAAGTATTTGTTCAAAATAAATATTCGGAAAAACCCCATTATTTGTGCCTTTCCGAATACCGGCTTCGGCTCCATCCCTACTAGACATGTGAGCGACCAGGTCAGTCCTGCTCCAGATTCTCCACTGACACTGACATCACACATTTTAATGAAGATCTCACTAAGATCCTACAAAGACCAGGGACTTTCTGGTTTCCTTACGCCACAGCGAGCCTTCATCCAGTACGAAGGGGATTCTATCATGATTAGGCCAATGAGAACATTTGTGATATTATAGTTGTTTATAGTAAACTATGTTGCATGAAATACATTTCTCTACTTAAATTAAAAGTACAAGGGAGCAACATATCATGTACCATGTTATGTACAGGATTACACACACACACACACAGCAGATTTATTTAGAGATACTTTGTTTGTGTGTACCAGTGTGTTTACACCATCTCACACCATTCATTTCACACTGGCAGTACAGCCACTAATAGCTGTTACAGATGGAAACCCATGAAGGTCTTCATGTAGAGTGAAGCGTAGAATTGACATTTCCTCCTTTATTACCCCACAAATCACCAGCATTTTGTGTGTGTGTGTGTTCTCCGCACAACATCTTAACTTATGATGCCTCATATATTACAGCCTATAGAAAATGATCTGCTATTTATCATGCTTGTAGCTCCTATGAGCCACATTAAACATCTACCTCCATTTTTCAGAAACACATGCATGAACAACAGCCACCTACTGGAGGATGATCTCATTAATCGAGTTCTCAATCCATAAGTTACTAATATTTCTCACTACTGTTGTTTTTGTGATTTGCATTACCACCAATTATCCAAGTGAAGTACAAACAACTCCTCCCAAAGTGATTTATGTCTTCAAACTCTTATTGTTTTAAAGACTAATGAAAGATGATGGCTAGTGCTGATTTTGAGGAGTCAGAACTGATTAAATATGTAATTTTTTTTCTGTGCATGGTTGTTTGTTGTGCCAGCTTGTGTGTTTTTTTTTTTTGTGAGACAGGGTTAAAACTCTTTCTAAGTCTAAGTGACAACTGTAACTAGAATGTCAAGTAAACGGATGCAGGGACAAAACCTCAGGGTCACTCAGCCATCTGTTGTGCTTCCTCATGTATATGTATAGAAGTGAGTGTGTATGTGTGTGTGTGTGTGTGTGTGGTGCAGTGTCATTCGTGTACATAGTGAGCATATAATAGTGTTTGTCACTATGAGTAGACACAGTTTACATGCATGTGTGTGGATCTCTAAAGTCATTGAGACTATTGTTTGAGCAGGTTAAACTTTTTATATTGTTGTGGAAGGTTCTGCTAAAAAAAAAACAATCACTGGTTTGTTTTTATTAACCAAAGCAAGAGCTGCATCTACATTCTCAACACTGAGTCAGAATTTCCAGTGCAGGTTGGACTCTATATTGTTATGGACCAGATCTTAAGGCACATAGACAGGGCGCTAGGGCTGGGCGATATGGCCTAAAAATAAAATCTCCGATTTTTTTCTTTTTAATTCGAATTACGAATTTTTTCCGATTTCCCCTCCTACACATACAAACGGCAGATGCAGAAAAAACGGACGGAATCACGGCAATTCCCAAACAAAATCGAATTCAGTATAAAATGTGGAATCTCACGGAATTCTCTTACTGTATATCTGCAAATTAGTAAAGAAAATAATATTTTTCGAAGTGTTTTGGCCACCGCCGCCACCGTACCTGCGCACTCAGAGCGCAGTCTCCACACAGAGGAAAAAAAGACGGTCCGCTTCGACAAAGTCTCACTGAAGCACCTCCAGAAAATTCAACACCGTGAAGTTTAGTGCAAAGCTCAGGACAGAACAATATCCAGATGACCTTTATGAATCTGAAGAATACTTATCTTTAAGTTTAGTCGACAGACAATGGACTGGCAGCGTAATGTGATGAGCTCTGAGTCAGAGTCACGTCTGAAAACAGGCAGCAGCGTGGAGTCGGTAGAACTGTACTACGGAACATTCAGCTAACTTAATAGAAACGAGCCGTGAGGTTATTGGAATTTGGGGAAAGATAAAACTGATTTTATAGGGCCCTATATGTGCAAAGCGACTGCTTCGGTGATTGTTTTTGCTGTTGTTGTTGTCGCTAGCAATAATGCTATGTGGAACTAGCTCTACGGAAGCTCCGGGGAGCCAAAAATGTGCCATTACACAAAAACTCGATTTACTTGTTTTTTAAATCGCCCGCAACCAAAAATTCAAATTAATTAATTCATTCGATTTATCGCCCAGGCCTACAGGGTGCACACAATATTTTCATTGCGGTACTGATGTTTGGTATGCACCACATTGTCACGGTTTCCCCTCTTTCTGACCGCTCCTCCCGCTAAGACTCCATTTCCCGTCATCCCTCTGGCTTCACCTCCTCTATAAATGACCCTTCACCCCACACACCTGTGCTCAGTCATCGATTCATTCATTCATGCTACGAGCTTCATCCAAACCTACCAGGCTTCCGAGCTTCATCCTCAACCTACCAGTAAGTCAGTTTTACTACTTACTTATCGGAGTAGTCCCGCGGCCTCGCTTCCATCGAGAACCGCACGGCTGCTCCGAGATTAACTGCGTGTACGCGAACGCTCAGCGCTAATTACTGCCGCGTTTGAGCCGCACACACGCTACACTCAAACTCACAGAGGTTTCAGCCGATCCGTCCTGACAGGATGACTGAGCCCACAACCGACCCTGCTGAGTTTGAGCGGATGCGTTCTGAGCTGACCCACCTGCGTTCAGTAGTGGACCGCCAGACCCTCCGGATCGAGTCGCTGAACAACACAGTGCTCCAACTCACGGCGTCCGTCACCGCTCTCCAGCGGCACCAAACGGTTTCAGCTCTGGAACCCCATATCCACCTTCCGGACCGCTGGAACGGAATCGACGGCCGCCCCGATGGATTATTAGCCTCGCTGGACATGTTGTTCGAGTGCCAGCCGACCAAGTACACCTCAGCCTGCTCCCGTGTAGCTCTGCTAACATCGCTGCTGACCGGCCGAGCTCAGGAGTGGGCTGCGGCTCTGTACAACAACAAATCCCCTGCCTGCAATGATTATCCGGCGTTCATCAAGGAGCTGAGGAAGACGTTCGTCCCTCCCAGCAGCGAGATCGGAACCGAGTCCCAGCTGCTCAGACTCCGCCAACGGGCCCGTCCTGTGTGCCAGTACGTGGCGGAGTTCCGGACCCTAGCCGCTAAGCTAAGGTGGGAGGACGCGGCTCTGAAGTCCGTGTTTGTCGAGGGACTGGCCGATTATATCAGGGATGAGATGGTGGGCCGCGAGCTCCCCAACACTCTGGACGCTGTAGCGGACCTGGCCCTACAGATCGACCTGCGTGTCCTCACTCGCCCCCGCTCCTCAAGAGCCCCTCACGCCGCTGCTCCGGCTGCTCGACCGGTCTCTCCCGGCGCGGTCACACCCCTCGCCTCTAAAGAGGAACCCATGCAACTGGGTCACCTGACCCCAGAGGAACGGCAGCGCAGATGGAGAGAGGGAAGGTGCGCCTACTGTGACTCTCCGGAGCATCGCCGCCCTCAGTGCCCACTGCGTCCGCCGTCGGGAAACGACGAGACCCGGTAAATGTCGTGGGTGTTTTACCGGGTGCTGCCACTTCCCCCTCTAACCGTTTCCTCCTCAAACTAACCCTCCTACTGGACCAGGGGTCTACCGAACTCGAAGCTCTGTTGGACACAGGGGCAGCCGACAACTTCATAGACCAGAACCTGGCCAATCGACTCCAAATCCCCCGGTGTAAACTGGATCGTTCTATTCCGGTCACCTCTGTGGATGGTCGCCCCCTTCATCCCTTCCCAGTCCAACATCAGACCCAACCTATCCAGATGAGAGTGGGGGACCACCACGAAACCATTCAATTCCTCATCATTTCCGCTCCTTCCACACCTCTCATCCTGGGTCACCGGTGGTTCTGCCTCCATGACCCTCACATCTCCTGGTCTACCAACCGTCTAGTCCACTGGGGCCCCACCTGCCATCACCACCTTTCCTGCTTCCCCAGCAAGACCACAGAAACACCTAACCTGCCTCAGACTCCTCTGGAGGGTGTCCCTGCTCCCTATCAGGACCTAGTCCGGGTCTTTAACAAAGAGCAGGCCTCTACCCTGCCTCCTCATCGCCCCTACGACATGGAGATCCAACTCCAACCGGGCACCACGCCTCCACGTGGCCGCCTGTTCTCCCTGTCTCCCGCTGAGACCCGCTCCATGGATGAGTACGTCTCAGAGGCGCTCCAGCAGGGGTTCATCCGCCCGTCCACCTCCCCAGGGGCTGCCGGCTTCTTCTTCGTAAAGAAGAAAGACGGAGGCCTACGCCCCTGTATAGACTATCGGGGCCTGAACAAAATCACCATCAGAGACCGTCACCCCCTACCGCTCATGTCCACTGCCCTCGACTCTCTCTCTCAGGCCCGCATCTTCACCAAACTCGACCTGAGGAGCGCCTATAACCTGGTGCGCGTCAAGAAGGGGGACGAGTGGAAGACCGCGTTCATCACCCCTACAGGGCACTGGGAGTACCTCGTCATGCCCTTCGGCCTGTGTAACAGCCCCGCCGTGTTCCAGCGTCTCATCAATGACGTTCTGAGAGACATGTTGGGCCGGTGGGTGTTCGCCTACCTCGACGACATCCTGATCTACTCCCGATCAGAGGCCGAACACGTCCACCACGTCCGGGCTGTGCTCTCCAGACTCCTGGAGAATCGCCTGTTCTGCAAACTGAAAAAGTGCTCCTTCCACCAGACCTCCGTGGCCTTCCTAGGCTTCATCATTTCCTCCGAGGGCCTCTCTATGGACCCCCAAAAGGTCCGCGCTGTCGCAGATTGGCCTCACCCCACCAGTCTCAAGCAGCTCCAAAGCTTCCTGGGGTTCGCCAATTTCTACCTCCGCTTCATTAAGGACTACAGCTCCATAGTCGCCCCGCTCACCTCTTTAACCAAACCAACCAATCAACCCCGTCCGTTCTGTCTTCCCCCTACCGCCAACCAAGCCTTCCGAGACCTCATTAGACGGTTCACTTCAGCACCCATACTGCTCCACCCGGACCCCACGAGACCCTTTGTGGTGGAGGTCGACGCCTCTGACGTAGGCGCCAGCGCCATCTTGTCTCAGCGGGGTCCCGACCAAAAACTCCATCCCTGCAGCTACTTCTCCCACAAGTTCTCCTCCACCCAACAGAAGTACGGTGTGGGAGACCGCGAGCTCCTAGCCATTAAGTGGGCTCTCGAGGAGTGGAGACAGTGGTTGTTGGGGACGGTGGAGCCGTTCACCATCTGGACAGACCACCAAAACCTCATCCACATCCAGTCCGCTAAACAGCTCAACCCTCTCCAGGCCCGCTGGGCCCTCTTCTTCGAACCCTACAACTTCCTGCTGTCCTATCGACCCGGTTCCAAGAACCACAAGGCTGACGCTCTGTCCCGTCAATTCACGCACTCCGCTCCCTCTCAAGACCCCAGTCCCATCTTGCCGTCCCAACGGTTTCTGGCCCCTCTCCACTGGCCCCTGGAAGACTCTATCAGAGCAGTGCTTCCCAATGACCCGGCTCCTCCAGAAACTCCCAACAACCGCCTCTACGTTCCCACAGGCTGTCGTCAGGAAGCCCTCACGTGGGCTCACTCCTCACCTTTGTCCGGCCATGTGGGCTTCGCCAGGACCCTCAAGCTCCTCCAGCGGGCCCTCTGGTGGCCGCAAATGGCGAAGGATGTTAAGGAGTACACCTCTGCCTACGACGTCTGCGCTCGCTCCAAGTCCCTTAACCAGCCAGCCTCTGGGTCCCTTCAGCCCCTTCCAGTCCCTAAACGGCCGTGGTCCCACATAGGACTGGATTTCGTCACCGGCCTCCCAGTCGTGGATGGTCTGGACACCATACTCACCATCACGGACCGCTTCTCCAAAGCAGTCCACCTGGTGGCCCTCGCTGGCCTCCCCACGGCCAAGCGCACTGCAGAACTCCTCCTTGAGCACGTGGTGCGCCTGCACGGCTTCCCCATTGATGTGGTGTCCGACCGAGGCCCCCAGTTCACCGCCCGGTTCTGGAAGGCGTTCTGTCGTCTGGTGGGTGCTACGTCCAGTCTCTCGTCCGGCTACCACCCTCAGACCAACG
This sequence comes from Callopanchax toddi, assembly GCA_006937965.1. Taxonomy (NCBI): domain Eukaryota; kingdom Metazoa; phylum Chordata; class Actinopteri; order Cyprinodontiformes; family Nothobranchiidae; genus Callopanchax; species Callopanchax toddi. Next base: position 1,689,581 of record SSNR01000107.1, on the reverse strand, counting down.
GCCAGACTGAGAGGGCCAATCAGCAGCTAGGACGTTACCTCCGCTGCTTTGTCTCCACCCAGCCGTCGCTCTGGCCCAAATACCTCTTGTGGGCGGAGCTCTCCCACAACATACATGTCTCCTCTGCCACCAGCCTGTCTCCGTTCGAGGTGTGCTACGGCTACCAGCCACCCATCTTCGGTCACCAGGAACCGGAGGTGGAAGTTCCCGCTGCCCAGAACATGGTCCGTGGGTGTCGGCTGGCCTGGGTCAAAGCTCGTGCTGCTATCGCTCGGGCCCAGTCCCAGTACGTCCGCCAGCATCGCCGCCGTCACCGGCCCGGTCCCTCGTTCCAGCTCGGCGACAAGGTCTGGCTCTCCACCTCCAACCTGCGCCTCCGGACCGAGTCCAGGAAGCTCACCCCTCGCTTTATTGGTCCTTATGTCATCGACCACTCCATCAACCCTGTCGCCTACCGTCTTCATCTTCCTTCGACTCTCAAGATCCATCCTGTCTTTCATGTCTCTCAGCTCAAGCCCTACGTCTCCTCGCCCCTGGTGCCCTCTCTCTCTCCTCCGCCTCCTCGCTTCGTCGACGGCGACCGGGTCTACACTGTTCGGCGCATCCTGGACGCCCGTCGTCGAGGTCGTGGGTGGCAGTACCTCGTGGACTGGGAGTGTTATGGCCCTGAGGAACGCTCCTGGGAACCCGCTCGCTCCATTCTGGATCCGACCCTCATCTCTGACTTCCGTGCCCGTCAGTCTAGGGCTTCTGGAGCCGCCTCTGGAGGGGGGGGTACTGTCACGGTTTCCCCTCCTTCTGACCGCTCCTCCCGCTAAGACTCCATTTCCCGTCATCCCTCTGGCTTCACCTCCTCTATAAATGACCCTTCACCCCACACACCTGTGCTCAGTCATCGATTCATTCATTCATGCTACGAGCGTCATCCAAACCTACCAGGCTTCCGAGCTTCATCCTCAACCTACCAGTAAGTCAGTTTTACTACTTACTTATCGGAGTAGTCCCGCGGCCTTGCTTCCATCGAGAACCGCACGGCTGCTCCGAGATTAACTGCGTGTACGCGAACGCTCAGCGCTAATTACTGCCGCGTTTGAGCCGCACACACGCTACACTCAAACTCACAGAGGTTTCAGCCGATCCGTTCTGACACACATCACCGTGAGTTGGGGGGGATTGTGAAAGCACCTGTGAGGCCTAAGGCCGGGAGTCACTACTCAACAGCACTCAGTCGCTGGCTGAAACAGAAGACTCTTAGAGAACATAACAGCATGGACCTAAAAGTTCTAGTGGGGAAGCTAATTAGTGACGGACACTTAGGTGTTCTAACAAAGAGTCCCCAAACATAGTTCCACATGACAGCACCGGTCTGCAAAGGCACATTCGGGCAGAGAGATCAGGTGATGACATGATATCTGGCGGCCCAGTTATGTGCACACCTGCACATTCAGGAGACGGTGTCTGTTTTTGGAATGTCAGGGTCTAATCTTAGTTTTTAATGTGGTTCTGTTGGCACATTCAATCCATGACCTGTAGTGTGCACAGATAGCTGATTGTGACTAGAGTCAGCTCCTCCCAATCTGAGGCCGTGGTTCTTGACAGGTAATGAGAGGAATGCTCCTTCTGGGTAGAGGTGAGTTTTTGGATCTTATGTCTTGTTCATGACTGGTGGTAGAATGGACTGAGAGCTTCATGTGCAATACTGAGGCAGCTCATCAGGTTTATTGTGGTAAAGAAGGAGCTGAGGTGAAAGGTGAAGCTCTTGATCCACTGATCCATTTACATGGTCACAAGATTTGGATCAGATCTGACCAACAAGGTCTTTGAATTAAATTGAATAAAACCTTTATTATTACCAGTGTTGGGAGTAACGAGTTACAAAAATAATTAATTACTGTAATGCATTGCTTTTTGCGGTAACGCAGTAATGTAAGGCATTACAGAAAAAAAATCTGTAATATTTTACTCGGTACAATGTCAGTAACGCGCGCATTACAGTGCATGTTTAACCCGGATTGAAGTGGTGGTTTTCCAGAGGAGAAATGTCACTCAGCGCCAAATGTTTCACTTCCTGTAGTCAGACAGAGCAGAGAGGAGTCCGGTTCTATCTGGGCCACGCAGCAAACATGCGTGGTTCCAAACTGTGTCGGAGGAGCGCGCACAAGTTGCGTGCGCTGCCCAAGTCCTGCGCGCTCACAGTAACCAAGGCCCGCAGCACTCCGCTCGGAAACTGAAGCGAACTGAGAAGTTTCCTGATAAAGAGTCGCTCTAACAGACTAGATTATTAACATCAGAAGTTGGAGAGCTCGCTCTCTCGCGCGCACCGAGCAGAGGAAAGCGCGCGTCATGCAGCGTCCGCTGCCTGCTGCAGGAGGGAGGAGGAGATCGAAGCACACAGGTGGAGGTAGGAGTCAAACTAATGAATAGGAACTCCCCATGTGCTCAAGCTCCCTCAGGTATATATATGTGTGTGTATAGATTTGAATATACTGTAAGTAAATATGATAGATTAATATATGGTCAGATGGATTGATGAATAAATGATGGATGGATGGATAAAGATGATTGCGTCAGGATGGATGGATGGATGGATGGATGGATGGATGAATAAATGATGGATGGATGGATGAATAAATGATGAATGGATGGATGGATGGATGGATGGATGAATAAATGATAGATGGATGGATGAATAAATGATGGATGGATGGATGGATAGATAGATGATAAATGATGGATGGATGGATGATAAATGATGGATGGATGGATGGATGGGTGGATGATATATGTTGAATGAATAAATGATGGATGGATGGATGAATAAATGATGGATGGATGGATGAATAAATGATGGATGGATGGATGAATAAATGATGGATGGATAGATAGATAGATAGATAGATAGATAGATAGATAGATAGATAGATAGATAGATAGATAGATAGATAGATGATAGATAGATAGATAGATTGATAGATGATGGATGGATGATAAATGATGGATGGATGGATGGGTGGATAGATAGATGATAAATGATGGATGGATGGATGATAAATGATGGATGGATGGATGATAAATGATGGATGGATGGATAGATAGATGATAAATGATGGATGGATGATAAATGATGGATGGATGGATGGATGAATAAATGATGGATGGATGGATGGATGATAAATGATTGATTGATGGATGGATAGATGGATGGATGGATGATATATGTTGGATGAATAAATGATGGATGGATAGATGAATAAATGATGGATGGATGGATGAATAAATGATGGATGGATGGATGAATAAATGATGGATGGATGAATGGATGGATGAATAAATGATGGATGGATGGATGGATGGATGGATGGATGGATGGATGGATGGATGGATGAATAAATGATGGATGGATGAATGAATAAATGATGGATGGATGGATGATAGATAGATAGATGATAAATGATGGATGGATGGATGGGTGGATGATATATGTTGGATGAATAAATGATGGATGGATGGATGAAGAAATGATGGATGGATGGATGATTAAATGATGGATGAATAAATGATGGATGGATGGATGGATAGATAGATAGATAGATAGATAGATAGATAGATAGATAGATAGATAGATAGATAGATAGATAGATAGATAGATAGATAGATAGATAGATAGATAGATAGATGATAAATGATGGATGGATGGATGATAAATGATGGATGGATGGATGAATGGATGATAAATGATGGATGGATGAATGGATGATAAATGATGGATGGATGGATGAATGGATGATAAATGATGGATGGATGGATGGATGATAAATGATGGATGGATGGATGATAAATGATGGATGGATGGATGGATGGATAGATAGATAGATGATAAATGATGGATGTATGGATGGATGATAAGTGATGGATGGATGGATGGGTGGATAGATAGATGATAAATGATGGATGGATGGATGAATGGATGATAAATGATGGATGGATGGATGGATGATAAATGATGGATGGATAGATAGATGATAAATGATGGATGGATGGATGGATGGATGAATGATAAATGATGGATGGATGGATGGATGGATGATAATGATGATGGATGGATGGATGAATAAATGATGGATGGATGGATAGATAGATAGATGATAAATGATGGATGGATGGATGGATGATAAATGATGGATGGATGGATGATAAATGATGGATGTATGGATAGATAGATGATAAATGATGGATGGATGGATGGATGATAAATGATGGATGGATGGATGATAAATGGTGGATGGATGGATGGATGAATGATAAATGATGGATGAATAAATGATGGATGGATGGATAGATGATAAATGATTGATGAATGATAAATTATTGATAAATGATGGATGGATGGATGATGGATGGATGGATAGATAGATGATAAATGATGGATGGATGAATGGATGATAAATGATGGATGGATGGATGGATGGATGAATGGATGGATAGATAGATGATAAATGATGGATGGATGGATGGATGATAAATGGTGGATGGATGGATGAATGATAAATGATGGATGAATAAATGATGGATGGATGGATAGATGATAAATGATTGATGAATGATAAATTATTGATAAATGATGGATGGATGGATGAATGGGTTAATATACAGATAGATGATATATCTCCATGTATCCATCACATGACCTCCCACTGGATGTGGAATGAGCTACATTTATGGTCAAATCCATATTTACAGGTATTTTGGTGAGAGTAACTAAAAGTAATGCAAAAGTAGTGTAATGCCTTACATTTGAAAAACAGTAATATTGTAATGTAAGGGATTACTTTAAAATGACAGTAAGAAGTAATAAATAATGCATTACAGTTTTGAAGTAACTTGCCCAACACTGATTATTACAGAAATAGAAAATGTCAGGGATACAGAGCTCTCATAAGAACAATAAATATAGAAGAAGGACATGTTAGTTATCTGCACAAAATGAACTTAACAATGTTAAAATGCATTGTAGATTGTAGTCTGGATTTGACATGAAATCCAGTCTAGCAGCATCATAAACCAGGGGTTGCATTAACAGAATATTTTTTATCATTCACCGTGACAAAAACATTTATTGTCATTTTGACAAATTGCATTTCACACCCCTGACCACTTAGTGCTGACTGAGCAGATTAGATCAGTTGAACAACAGTCCTGTTATCCTTTTGGGCCACCATACTCAATATATACATCCTGGTTGCTATAGTGACCTGTCGCACACTACGCAACGGGCATAAGCAGACACATGACCTCATTGGCTTCGCTCAAAAAAAAAATCACAGCAGGTGTGAGGCCAAAATTTATTCTGAATGCCCCCAAATGATAAAACTGGTTGAAAAAGAGGGAGTGATATATTGGACTCTATGGACAATGTCCTTTGCAGCAATTCCACTTGAGATTTTTAAGCTACACAGAAGCAGGTGCACGACTCATTCAGACTACATTCAGACAACAGCAGGTGAACTGTTCATATTCTAAGTGATTGTTTAATTTGATATTTATATGGTGTTCATCTGATCGATGTGTGATGACACGATGTGGATTCTCTGTTCAGCTCAAATGAATAACAGTTAAATGCTACTGAATATGTCATTCTTATAATATTAAAAAATTAGGAAGTGACGATAAAAATAGAATATGACTGGATTTTTTTAACCTGTCAATCAAAATGACCGACAACAAAAAACCTCTGCTCCACACTGAAGGTTCTCCAAATAAATTCAGCCACGTTCTAATAAGTTAACATTGATCATAGAGAGTGTATAACTCAGTCTCTACCCAGCAAAACAGAAGGTATTCAGTCAGACATTTTAAATGATAAAGCATGGACAGGCACAACAAAAGCATCATTCAATTACTTTTTATGACTAAGCACTATTTATTTATTTATTTATGATGATACAAATCCCCCTTTAGGAATAATAAAATATGACTCAATTATAGTTATAGTTAATATGAATTCTGTCATGTCGCCATGTGACATAGTGATTGTGAGGAAGTTAAAGGTTATTTAAGGTACCTCCACTTATATTTACACATTTCCCCCCCTTATTTCCTTCTCTAATAACAATGGATAAACTTTCACCATTTTTATGCAACAAAACCATGTCATAAACACATACAGTACAGTAAAGGTAAAACAAGAGATAATGAAATGTTTGCACATAGACATTACAGGTAACGGCGGTTCTGAAAATATTTCCTATATCCTCCTGGGGACTGATTCAGTGGGTGTGTATACATAACCAGCATGTGAAAATAAACGATGCAACAATTTTATTTCTTTGCTGAACTGTGTAATCTCTTATTACACTAGATTAACAAATTGAATAGGATTCTAAAACGTGTGTGTTAATATGTGTGTGTGTGTGTGATAAGGAGCTAAGTGGAAATGAAGACACTAAATTGCCTTTTGCAGTTCGAGCTCAGCCATTTAGGCTGGTTATGATTATTATAATACCGTCGGTGGTTCTCATAAAACGCTCTCCAACATGGCACAGTGAAGCTGGCGTCCTCACGACGCGCCCGATAATGATACACGGAGGGTAATTGGTTGCAAATCTATAACATTAATACACTGAGATGTCACTATGGATGTATGATTACACTAATTTGAATCAGTTTTATTTATGTGACAGTTATTTTGTCACAGATGTGCTATTAAAAAAGAGAAAGATTTGAGCTCTTATTTCCTGCTGTGATTGCTGCAATAAATTAATTACAACCACAGTTTGAGTCGTTAGCAACGTGTCTTAATGACTCCATTAGCAAATATTTCATTTTATGAACATCATCAAAAGTCTCTTATTGCTTAGAGTTCCTGTTTTGGTTTAATTGTTGAGCTGACCACCAACAGAACAACCAAAAAACCCATCTGTGTCCTTCATTATGGTGATTTAGGACTTCAGAGAGGATTTGAGGTTAGGGCTGAGTTTGAGGAAGTAGAAGCTAAAATGTTCATCTGAGACATGCCATACAGTATAGTTACAGACATAATCATTGTTTTTAGTTTAGATTTATTACGTCTTGGCAGATTTTCAGTCTGAAATCACTTGTTTGAAGGCACACTAGGAAGTATTTAGCACCCCCTAGTGTTGGTTATAAATCACTGTCGTAAAAACATATGGTTGACCTCTCCCTACAATCATCAGATAAAGGTTTTCTTTATTTCTTTAGAGGCTCCGCCATGATGAACACGATACAATGGTCTGAGGACTTTTGGTCTCAGGACTGAGGACTTTTGGTCTGAGGACTGAGGACTTTTGGTCTGAGGACTGAGGACTTTTGTTCTGAGGACTGAGGACTTTTGTTCTGAGGACTGACGACTTTTTGTCTGAGGACTGACGACTTTTTGTCTGAGGACTGACGACTTTTTGTCTGAGGACTGACGACTTTTTGTCTGAGGACTGACGACTTTTTGTCTGAAGACTGAGGACTTTTTGTCTGAGGACTGAGGACTTTTTGTCTGAGGACTGAGGACTTTTATTCTGAGAACTTTTTGTCTGAGGACTGAGGACTTTTGGTCTGAGGACTGAGGACTTTTTGTCTGAGGACTGAGGACTTTTTGTCTGAGGACTGAGGACTTTTGTTCTGAGGACTGAGGACTTTCGGTCTGAGGACTTTTGTTCTGAGGACTGAGGACTTTTTGTCTGAGGACTGAGGACTTTTTGTCTGAGGACTGAGGACTTTTATTCTGAGGACTGAGGACTTTTTGTCTGAGGACTGAGGACTTTTGGTCTGAGGACTGAGGACTTTTTGTCTGAGGACTTTTGGTCTGAGGACTGAGTACTTTTTGTCTGAGGACTGATGACTTTTTGTCTGAGGACTTTTATTCTGAGGACTTTTTGTCTGAGGACTGAGGACTTTTTGTCTGAGGGCTTTTATTCTGAGGACTAAGGACTTTTTGTCTGAGGACTGAGGACTTTTGGTCTGAGGACTTTTTGTCTGAGGACTTTTTGTCTGAGGACTGACGACTTTTTGTCTGAGGACTGAGGACTTTTGTTCTGAGGACTGAGGACTTTTTGTCTGAGGACTGAGGACTTTTGTTCTGAGGACTGAGGACTTTTTGTCTGAGGACTTTTGGTCTGAGGACTGAGGACTTTTTCTCTGAGGACTGAGGACTTTTTGTCTGAGGACTGAGGACTTTTGTTCTGAGGACTGAGGACTTTTTGTCTGAGGACTGAGGACTTTTGTTCTGAGGACTGAGGACTTTTTGTCTGAGGACTAAGGACTTTTTTTCTGCGGACTGAGGACTTTTGTTCTGAGGACTGAGGACTTTCGGTCTGAGGACTTTTGTTCTGAGGACTTTTTGTCTGAGGACTGAGGACTTTTTGTCTGAGGACTGAGGACTTTTGTTCTGAGGACTGAGGACTTTTTGTCTGAGGACTGAGGACTTTTTTTCTGCGGACTGAGGACTTTTGTTCTGAGGACTGAGGACTTTCGGTCTGAGGACTTTTGTTCTGAGGACTTTTTGTCTGAGGACTTTTTGTCTGAGGACTTTTTGTCTGAGGACTGAGGACTTTTGTTCTGAGGACTGAGGACTTTTTGTCTGAGGACTGAGGACTTTTTTTCTGCGGACTGAGGACTTTTGTTCTTAGGACTGAGGACTTTCGGTCTGAGGACTTTTGTTCTGAGGACTTTTTGTCTGAGGACTGAGGACTGAGGACTCTTTGTCTGAGGACTGAGGACTTTTTTCTGCGGACTGAGGACTTTTGTTCTGAGGACTTTCGGTCTGAGGAGTTTTGTTCTGAGGACTGAGGACTTTTTGTCTGAGGACTGACGACTTTTTGTCTGAGGACTGACGACTTTTTGTCTGAGGACTGAGGACTTTTTGTCTGAGGACTGACGACTTTTTGTCTGAGGACTGAGGACTTTTGGTCTGAGGACTGAGGACTTTTTGTCTGAGGACTTTTGGTCTGAGGACTGAGGACTTTTTGTCTGAGGACTGAGGACTTTTTGTCTGAGGACTGAGGACTTTTGTTCTGAGGACTTTTGGTTTGAGGACTGAGGCCTTTTGGTCTGAGGACTGAGGACTTTTTGTCTGAGGACTGAGGACTTTTTGTCTGAGGACTGAGGACTTTTGTTCTGAGGACTTTTGGTCTGAGGACTGAGGACTTTTTGTCTGAGGTCTGAGGACTTTTTGTCTGAGGACTTTTTGTCTGAGGACTTTTGGTCTGAGGACTGAGGACTTTTTTCTGTGGACTGAGGACTTTTGGTCTGAGGACTGACGACTGAGGACTTTTTGTCTGAGACCTGAGGATGTCCTAAAATGTACACCGTAGTCCTGAGCAGGTTCTGAGGGGTAAACATGGACTGCCGTAAAGCGTTACTGCTTCTCACGAGATACGTGACTTTATGAGACTTCAGGGCATCGGACTGGAGACTCTGAAGTTGCAAGTGCAGTATTCTGGACACAAGCAGCAGATGGACCTGAGCGAGGATCATATTAGCACAAACTGGCTCAAGAAAAAATATTTTAAAAATATGAAAAAGTTACTTAGTGTGCCTTTAAAGAAATGTTTAGATACTTTAGTGGCAGCAGATGGCTGTTAATTACAGTTAAGTTATTTACAGATGATGAAAAAATAAAGCATACACCAGTTTCTTTCAAGTGAATACAAACATTATTATTATTATCATCATCATTGATATTATTATTAATAATGTCTACATATATATCTATACATATACAGTGTATATTATATAACCTTTCTAAAACCTGACTCGTGCAGTACTTAGATCCTCCACCAGAGGCAGAGAGGGATGATTTCTTTTACAGTCCTCCTTTCATTTCCCTGCTGCTGTGTGGGAGTCAGGTCATATCTACAGTATTTATATTTGCTGTTCAAATATAGTTTCTTTTATTAGTAATTTCTTCAGTGAATTATTGTTAAAACTGAAATAAAATGATTTTATCTTTGTGTTTACTTGATAATGTAATAGTTTTGATTTAAAAGACTAGTGTTATAGTTTAAGATCTCAACATGGTCGCTTTGTGAAAAGGAGTGTGTGCAGTATATGCAGGAGTGGTTATAAAACAACACCTTGAAAATGTGATCCAGCAGAGTGAGGTGCTGCAGCAGAGGAGGACAGAGCCACATGGTTTTCCTGTAGTTTATTTTCTGTTGAAGATTTCTCCTGTGAGATTTTACAAGATGTGTAATAAACCTTTCTGTTGCATCTTTTTACATCAGAAGAAGTATTTTCCTCCTCAGATGAACATACATGAGTAAAGTGAAAGCAGCCTCACGGCCGTAAAGCTGGTATTTTTTTAATTGAATAAACCAAACACTGGTCTCTGCTGGACTTAGTGAGAAGTCTCCTCTGTTGTTGCCTCTGTGGTTCTCATCTTTGCATCCACAGACTTCTACCTGCTTGTGACTTTTCCTCCGATACCTTTCATGAAGTGCAAGTTCTGCCAGAGAGCACACAAAGACTGCATGTAGACAATATAAAACGAGAACATCAGCAGAAACATTTAAAAAGATTCCCCCACACTCACCAGTAATTCCAGTAATTTCTACTAAAATGATGTTTACTTACCTACTTTTTCCAACAGGTCACCGAGGAGGTCCAGAATTTTATTTAGCAAATTTTGAGAAAATATCAAACTATGTTTCATTCATTTATTTGTATTTAATTAATATAAATACAGATTCATTTAGCCTTTTGAAAAGACATAAAATCTTATTTGGGCCTTTAGATGCTCAGAAAACATGAAATTAAGAAAATCTAAATGGAGGGTCTCTTTCTCTCTTCCTCCTCACGTCAGTCTGAGATGCTCCAGACGGTAACGAGGTCAGGCTCTAAACATACTCCCATAATGGTGACCGTGGCTCAGGGGAGAGAGGCCGTCCACTGATTGGGACATCAGGGTCCAGTCCCAGGGTTAGGGTTATTCACACCTTCCTTTCTCTATCAGTTTCTTCCAGACAATGAGGGATTGTGGGAGGTTTTCAGGGCAGGTTGGACGATACAATCCCTCCAGTGGAATCTGGATTTGAGTCCCCTTTTCCCACTAAGGCAACCTTTCTGGTTTACGCCCACAAAATTACAATGGCAACAAATTACAACCCTAAATATCACTGGTTGGATTATAGAAACACTGCTAGAAAGGCAAGTCATGGACCACAAAGAGCTTTTCTTTTTATTTTTAAACAAAATTACACTATATCTTTTGATCTCCCAACTTAATGTTGTCCTCTTTTCTTTTAAAAATCCTTTTGAAAAGTCCAAACATCACATTTATTACTAGAAATGTTTGTGTCCTTTATTTTTTGTGAAGGGCTGACAAAATTATGATTAATCACATGACTTTGAATAGCTAATAATGTTTAATCGCAATTTTATTTAATCCTGTCGACTATTAATGCTTCCAAATGAGAGGTTTGTAAATGCAAATATCCTCCATAGAGATGTGGTAACACCAGCCAAGGTAAGCAGCTGTTTGGGGAAGTCAGCGGATTGTGTTCAGAGGTGATTTCTGTTCTCATTATCAGCCTTTTAAATCAGCCTGGGGTTCAGAATAATTGTTCAGCATGTTCAGTGGTTGTTATATAAAGCTTCATTTCTTCAGAGTAGATCAATCACAGTCATGCAACTAGAAGATGTGTGTTTGAGGAACCTTTTTTTAATACTGCTGTTGAAATTATGGAGGTTGATGCAGTCCTGCGGTTCATTACTTGGTATCTAGTTTTGTGTTGCAAAAGTAAGCACCCCAACGTATTCCACTATAAATTTATGATACTATTATCATCAGGTGGATCTTGTTATAACTAGAATAAACCTCTGGGGATGCCTTGGGTCCTCGTAGAGCTGCTAGAGGTGGATCAATTTAGTTGGACTTTTTTCCACATCCTGTTTAACAAAAACAAGCTCTACAGATTTACTATCAGCTGAAGCTGTAATGCTCCTATTGATAAAAAAACTTTATTAGAATAGTTTTTTGGTGTAATTTTAATCCCAATGGACACAAAGGCTGAAACAGAGAGAGGTAGTGGAGACCAGTGGCGTCTCTGGCATCATATGTTAGGTGGGGCACAACTCAAATATATAACTGTAGCACAAACTTTCACATTAAAAATGCAATTTAATCTAAATCTAATTTAAGAAAACAACTATTTTATACATGAAATTGCAAATAAAGGTTCACTCACCAACGTTGTTCATTTCTTTAAAAGAAAAGATGCAAATCATTTTAAATAATCTACTTTGAATTGTCATTTTGTCCTGTTAGCTCATGAGCTAAACAACACTAGACTGAGAAGCTCTGCTTTCCCACCGAACATGAAGGTAACGTCACATGTGATATTCCAGTGTTTTAATTGGACGGTCTGGGTTTGGGGCCCAGCGCTTCGTGCCCCGTGTGTTGCGTGTTGCGCACATTGATTTTCAGATGCTCGTCTTTTAGACAGGATGCGAGGGGCTGGCCCGTCTCCAGGATTTCAAGAGGATTTAACCTCCTGAGCTTGTCAGTATCAAAGCAAAGACTTAGATATGATTACACAGATATTTATAACAGAATATCTTAGTAACAGAATGGGTTTTTATGCAGTATTAGTCTAAAAACTAACTATTCTTTCCCACTGATCCCCACAGTGCTATCTGGTGGCTGGTGGGGCCGGCCCTACATGACGAGACGCCACTGGTGGAGACAATAAACAAAAAATGAATACAAGAGGCACAAGGAATCCACTTAGACCAGCAGAAAGAGAGAGGAAAAAACAAAACAATATCACAGGAACAAACGACACATACAACACAAACAATGTCACTGAATAGTAATAAATATATTAAGGTGCATTTAGTGCCAACCACTGCCCAAAGTTAATGTGTCTGAGAACACCAGAGTCCATAGCAACTTGTGGGTGTACGTGTGCTTATTTAAATAAGGTTTTTTTTTGTAAGAACCATCAATAGTGAGAGTGAGGAGCCACAGACCTGCCCCCAAGACCCAGACATTCAGAGACCACCCAGAGCAGAGGGACCCTAGAAAACACACACACATACACACACATTAATCCTTAAAAAAGGATACAATTGTAGAGATTTTATTCATTATTTTTCATGTGTCTGGAGATTTGATATCACATTTGATGAGATCACAGTTTCCTGTTTGCTCAGACCAGACACAGCTAGTGAGTCACATCAATGCAAAGGTCAGAATGGTTGAAACTGGGGGGGGGGGGGAATCATTTCAGCTAATGATGTAGACTGAACACTTTGGAGCATTTTTGTTTTTACCATTTCCTTTGACCTTTGCTTATTTGTCTTACTTCAAACCAAAAACAGCTCTAAGATTTACTGGAGTTAAGTCCTATAGGACTTCTGGGCATCTTGTCTAAGAAACTGAGGGATCTGTTCCTCCCCTCCATGGAACTCCCAGTAGAAAACATTTATCTGGATATTTGAAGCCTTCTTCTTGTAGGTGCTATTTCTTGTTAGGATTTCAAGACCTTGTGTAGAGAAAGTTTGGTGACCTGCATTTTGGCGATTATCTTTGTCGCCAGACTGTGACGGCTTAGTTTACAGCTGAGGATGAAGTGGTTTGGGGAGTCTGGCCCTCCGGCTCCCAGCTCACACTTACAGGCTCTTTACTGTGTATGTAACAAGCCGTTACAGCCGGGTGCCATTCGAGAGATAGAGAGATTTCAATGGTTTTCAGTAACACAACACCAACAACTTTACACATATATCTGTCTGCTTCTATATGCTTACAGAAACAGATTGATTTTGACTATTTCAGACTTCTTTGTGCTGTAAAATGCAGTCAACTCATTCCATGATGCAAACATATGGCAACAACATTCAGTGTTGAGTAAACTAGTGTTTTCACTATGCGTACATTTAGGAAGGAATACAATTGTATACAGGGTTGTTGGGTTTTTTAAACAGGAAATGAGTGAATATTGAACTTTTTTTGGATATTGTAATATTTGAGATGTACCTGGAATTCATTTTTGAAGTCAACCCATGTCAAGATGACCACCACAGTTAATAACAGAATATAAAAAATGGTGCACATAACTGGGCCGCTAGTTCGCATGCGCCCCAGATATTATGCAAGTGTTTCAGAACCCTCTGCTCAAACGTGGACAGGAGCTTTCACAGTCCCGATGGCGCAGCCATGAATGAACTTCACATCCTGTTGCGGTGCAGCAAATGAGTGCTCACAGTGCCTTGGGACCGGTGGTCGGCGGTGGCCGGTCAACACCTCTGACACACACGTACACAACACCTCAGACACACGCACAGCACCTTCGATACACATGCAGCACTTCTGACACACAGGCAGTAGTGATGCGCGGGTTGTCTTTTACCCTACGGGGGCCGCGGGTTACCCGCGGTTTGGGTTGGGTCAGGTCAATAAATTTTTACCTTCAGTGCGGGGCAGTTTGGGGCGGGTTCAAATCAGGGGTTGCGTTATCTGAAAAATTCCCGTCCGTCCATTTATTTATCCATTTTTCTCCACTTATCCGAGGTTGGATCAGGAGGGCAACAGCCTGCCAGGCTTCCCTCTCCCCAGCCACCTTGGACAGCTCCTCCGGGAATCCTATGCGCTCCCAGATCAGCCGAGAAATACATCCCTCCAGCCAAATTTTTCGTTATTGTGTGCGTGTGTGCGTGCATGTGTGCGCACGCACAGGCCCACGCTGACAGAGAGCGTCTGCAGCTGTAATGACAGGCTGAGAGACGTCCGGTTCTCGCTCTGCGACCGCTGTGGCCTCATTTATAAAACTTATAAATAAATATATATGTTTATAATTTATTATGTTTTATATCAAATTTATAAAACAAACTTTAGGATTTATAAAAGAAAATGTGACGGAGAAATAATGTACTGTGCAAACTTTGAACTTTGCATAAACACGTTTTGGAGACGGTAAAAATACCTTTTTTATTTTGGAGAGTCAGATTAAATAGCGCTTTCAGTCAATATTATAACATGTTTTTAATGAGGTGAGGCGGGTCAGGGTAGGTTCTAAAAATAGACGTAGCGATGCGGGGCAGTTTGGGGCAGGTCAGAAGTTTTCAAATGTGCAGGACCCACGGGCCGATAAAAACCCTGACCCGCGCATCACTAACAGGCAGCACCTCTGACACATGCAAGCACAACACTTCCAACACACACACGCAGCACTGGTGACACACACTGGCGGCAGCTTATTTCCCCCAACAAACTCATAGAGATGTGGTACACATCAGACATCAGTGCCAGGTTCTCCCTTGAGTAACTTGGAAAATGCAAACTTCTGTGCATATATAATATATAACAGGACATCTACTAACATATATTACAGATATTTAGCTAAAGATTACATAATGTGGTAGTAACTGAGAGTCATTCACAACCCAGATCTTCTCATTTAAAGAGTTGCACAAATCATTGTTTTCAAGATTTGACCAAAATGGCTACAAATATAATCACATAACCTTGACATGAAATTGGGGGATATGAGATACCTTGCTCCTCCACTTTATCCATAAACAAAGTGCTTCAAACACTTTGGCTAATAACATTGTTTTTCTTATTACCTCTCTATTGTTTCTTACTTTACTTTGTGTTCACTCATCAAATTGTGTTTACATAAAACAGAGAGAAGCTGCCGATCACCTGAAGTCAATCACCTATAATCATGGTCACAAGAACAGGGACATCACAAAACTTTTGCCTGAAGCTGCTGATATTTTTATAGAAAATGTAACTTTTTGATCAAGTTTTACTAATTTTCCAACACCATGAGATCATTGGCTCCTCTTTCTGACATTAAAGAAATAATTATCTAGAAAGGTTGTAAGATGGATTATCACGATCAACTCAGAGGGTTTTCAGTGCTACAACAATACGATCTTAAAATAGTTGTAGAACAGTAAATATATTTATTTCATGTCCTATCATCATGGGTCATATGTTTCAAGTTTTTTATATAGAACTTTTCATCAACAAATGGTTCCAGTTGATTTAGAACAGCAGACCATTTGAGGTATTTTTTAATGTTTTATTGCCCAGATTTGGCTGTAGTCATCAATTGAACACAACCATTATTTTGGGGTCTGTTATGTAGATTATGTGACGTAAAACCTCATTATAGCGCGAACAAATGCTTCTGGACAGTATTTGGTTTGACTGAGCGATTTATGACTGTTCCAGCCTGCAGATCACCCACTGGTTCCAGTACCAGCCACAGATAACGGACTCCTTCCCCTCCGTCGCTATAGCTTGATTTGCCTCTCCCAGTGTGTGCGTCTGTCTGGCATTCCTTCTCTACGGTCACTAGCCAACAGCTTGTGCAACACACTTCAGTGAGTTTGCAAGACAGCCAATCTATATTTCAGAGCAGAAACATAACACAACAGTGAGGCGTGAGATAAGAACAGACAGGACACGTTAGAGCAACATAAAGGCTGTGTTCAAATGCTGTTTGTACAGAAAGTATTTCTGCTTGCGGAGCACCGCAGTGAGGATGAGTGCAGCTCCAAACATTTCTGGACACCATCTCATCAACTGAGAAGTTGTCTGAATCTTTTTCAAATATATCCTCCTGCAGCTGAGTCAGATTTATAAAATATCAGTCGTCTTAGACGCGCTTTAAAGTTTTCAGTGTTTAACAAAGTTAATCCTAGAGGTGTGGACTCGAGTCTCATGACTTGGACTTGAGTCTGACTCAAGTCATAATTTTGATGACTTCTGACTTGGTTAAATCTAGAAAGACTTGCGACTCAACACCAATGTGATTTACTCGATTTGTGTCTGTTGAGTTAAAAATCTTGTATATTTTTGCACTAAACAGAGCTCTGGATGCAACTAATAGTTGCAAATGTGACCTAATTTCTCAATGGTGTGAAAAAATGAAATCCTATAATAGATCAAATAATACGCTAAAAATGCTTTAAAAATTATGTAACAGTTTAAAAAAATGTTCTTACTTAAACTGCTATGTAATTTCCCTGTTGGCCCTAGCATGCCGCCTCTCACCCATTGGCTGCTGGGAGAGGTCAAAGTGTGTTTTAGTAGCAGACTTAATAAATGCATTCACAACCAGTTTCTCTTGATGTTTTAGTACTTTTATAGACCATTACTTCAGAAAGTTCCATAAATTTGGGGATTGTTGATGCCCAAGTGCAGCAGTGGGTAGATGGAGTGGCCAAAAGCAGGTGATTGTGGTTGTATTTCTTTACAGCTAACAGCTGTGAGTGCTTCACGCAGCTGTTCAGTTGTAACCTTAAGCATCTGTGGGGATGTTTTCTGTAGCATGGACAGACATATGAAGAAAAGCAGGTGTGCTCAGTCCTGAACAGGCTTATCTGGGCTCTAAAATGTACCAGTTAGCTGAAATAGGTCAAAACAGCCAATTTGCTTGAATTGGACATAGTTTGAGCATAAAAGCCTTGGTGATCTGTAGCATCAGCCGGATACAGCAGCATTAGCATCATCACCTACTGGAGCAGAAAATAGCTCCCCCTTGTTTCTGTTTAATGGCTGTGGTTATCCACTGTATCTGATTACCAGCCTGTTTTTGACGTGTGATCTACAGAGGGTCCCTCCTCCCAATCCACCTGCTTCTCTCTCTCTCTCTGTGTGTGTTAATGTTGATGTGTGAAAGTGAGGACAAAAGGGACAGAGGTAGAGACTAACAGGTGGGAATGTCATCCTATTCATCACCTCTCCTGTTCTGTCAGAAGCAGTGAAAGTTGGCTGCTTAGCCAGGTCGTCTCTTGGGAGTTTGTGTGCGCTAAAGATTGAAAGTGTGTTTTCTACTAAAGTGTATCCAAAGTGTGCATTTGCTGTTTACAAGGTCTCAGTAGGTCTGATCGAGGCTTTGCACGTTTCGCCTTTGCTGGAAGGATATGCATTCCCTCGGGGTATGAATTCAAAATGTGAATATTTTTAAAGCAGCCTGTTTTGATGTCACACACACACACATACAGTACACACACACAGATCTGTGTAGCACATTTGAAAGTTCACAACACTCAGGACAGGACTGACAGAAGAATAGAATGAAAACATAAAGGAAGACAAGACAAATGGAGGTAGATATGGAAAAAAGAACAAAGTCACATTAGGTGAAATAGTAATACGAAGGTCATTTATTCTTCTTTTAAAAGTGCATTTCCAAATAACCTGGTTCTTTTTCACTTTATTCAGTGTTTATTTGTTCAAACAAACAATGTGAAACAAATATTTAACAACATTTTCAACAGATTTTGAGATTCTTTGATTTTTCTCTTGACGTAATGGATTGTATAATACACATTACCTAACTCTTCCGTCCAGTTCATAGTTTTTGGTGTCCAGATCCGAACCTAGAGCCGGTTCTGTCAAATCCAGGACCTGGTCCTCAGTCCAGGGGTAGAGGGCAGGGGCAGACTGGGTCTGTGTGATCTGGAGAATCACAGAACGGCCGGCGAGCCGACCCACCACTCGCCACGCACGCAGTCATCACCTGTTTTTACCCCAGTAATCTGTTTCACACTCCAGTACTGCAGGTGGCAGCAATGCACCATTATATTGCTAGCTGTGGCTGCCAAGTAAGGAGAAGAAGAAATGTAAGAGGAAGCAAAGATGTCAATATGCATAATGTGGATAGTGTAGCTAAGATGCTAGGCATTCAACCTGAGGGTTGTAGGTTCAAACCCAGCTCTGGCTGTGTTTTTAAAATGATTTTTTTTGTACTTGTAATGAATTAAACATGGCTTTAAAAAGAGTTCAATTAAACATATCAAAATAAACAGACACCAAAAAAGGAAGAAAAATAGGGAAAATAAATTGAAAGATTTCCTGTTCTTCACTTTATCTCCATTTGCTCACTCCTCTTTAAACTTTATGTTCCAGCATTGATCTCATCTCTCCCAGTTTTCTGTCTTATCCTTTCATCTCGGTTGTTTTTTCATCCCCCCCCTTCTCCACTCCCATGGACAGACATCCTCTACTTAAAGAAAGTTTTATTAAAAAGGGACAATCTGATCCTATTGGTCGAGCCATCGTGACTCTGGATGTAAACAGAAATCATCGCTCCGCTGCGTTCTGCCTCGGTTCCTCCAAAACAAAAACAGCAGCCACAGGCAAGAAGCTCAGCCTTAAATCAGGACAACGAAGAACAAATAAAAACCTTTGAAAGTTTAAAAACGTGTCCAGAGGAACTTGCTGCATCGCTCCTGCTAAAAAGAGTTTAATTAGGAGAAAAGGATTTCTGTTTTATTTCCTCTTTAGTAAATCAAGGCCGTGGCTGCATATAACGCAAATTTAAGCAAACAGATTAAGAAGCAAATAAAACATAGATGAGAGGATAGTTCTGTATTCTACTCAGCATCAGCCAGTATGTCTGTTCTCATTGGGGGTTTTTCCCATTTCTCCAACTCTTTCTCCACCCTGATGAGATGCTTTCTGACACTGGCTTCCTGCTCCTCCAGCCATCTGCAACACACACAAACACAAAAACCCAGAACAGCCCCAACACAACTCATTATAATTTAAAAACCACAGCACACAGTGGTAAAATAATCACCTATTCTACGGCTTTTCAGGAGCTTTTTCAGTTTGTTTTAAACCTGAGACTACTGTTACAATAATGCATGAAAAAGAACCATTTATGTATTTATAAGCCCAAGATCTCTTGGATTTGAAAAAGTTCCAGTATTAACGAATCACAAGAATGTTTAGGTCCATTACCATTTTAGACATTAGCTGTAACGCTGGCATTATTTGTTAGAATTTCCTTAAAAGTTTTACTCAAAAGTGAATAAATGTAGAAAAATAAAAACATTGGAAGCAGATCATCAGATCCACAATGAATTAATGAGTCATCCCATTAAATAAAGTTGATTAAAACCTTTTAAGTGTATACATTTCATTGGGAGGACAAATGAAAAAAATGGGTTGAACTTCAGTTCTTCAACTTCAGCAGGTAGAAAATCAGATGATTTAATTCATGAACATGTTTTTGTTTTAGTTTACAGACATTTCCTGAAAATGTCAGCTTCAGACCTTTACCCATTGTTGCATGTGATTACTACCTGACTTCACTTGAATAAATGGTTGATTGGGCACCATTTTCCTTGCAATGCTTTTAAAAGCTTCTCAACTGGATTGCAGTCTGGATCAGTGCAGGAACCACGTCCTCTATGGTGTTCTGTTCTGCAGCTGTATATGAATATGAAGCTATATAGTTTTATGGCTCCTGCACATCAGAGTTTGGACTACTGTCCAGTTGTATGAAAAAAGATTAGATGGGACTTAAAATAAAAAGTTAAAGATGGTTTCTTGCTACATCTAGAAACCTGGCTTCATTGCAGTTTAATTTTCGAGTAGATTTCTGTGCTGACAGATCATCAGGGATCTTCACATGACCAAAACTGTCTGTTTACACCAACAATGCTAATATCTCCTCTCCTGACATTTTGTGTTTGTTCAAGGTCCTTAAGTGTCCTCATGGTTTCTAAAATCATATTTTTAAATGTTGTAGTTTTTTTTGTTGTTTTTTTAGAATCACAATCTCAGGGTATCTTTGATTTGCAGAGACAAAAAAAGAAACAATATTGTTTCTCATCTTATTTTTCTATCTTGTAATGTCACTAAATGTAAGTCCATAATGCATATACTTGTTTGGGTTTTTACAAACTAATTCAATACATTTTAAAGGTTTTAAGTTAATTAAATATGACCTGTTTTTCTGCATTAGATTGTCATTATGTCCAGTAAACAAACTGGACATAAATGGAGTAAAATGTTTATTGATAACAGTAACAGCAGGGCAAATGGGCTTTTTCAGAGAAATAGCTTTGTTGAGGTTTTGTTCAGATAAAGTGTGTATTTACTGATGTGATGTATGGTTTGCAGGCTGGAGGAGGACAGTGGATCTGGGGATTCAAGGAGCCAACCAGAAGAATGTGGAGGACCTGAAAGGAGTTGTTTCGTCTGTTTTTGATTGGAGTCACAATGCTGAAGAGTTTTCTGAAAACAACCTTGTCATATACCAACACTTTGTTAGATACATACAGATTTTTACTACTAATTAATCAAAATCACAAGCAGTATTTTATTAGTCATGGCAGAAATCAGCTGTTTGTGTCAGTGGTTCCCAGATTAGAACACTGGTTTGGATAAATCTGCTCTGACACTTCGTGTTACTGTGATAAAAGTAAAACTGTCACATTTGCACCTGCTTACTCATCAGCAGTTGTCTTATGATGTCTTTCAGCAGCCTGAACAAACAGTATTGACACTTTACTTTTTCCAGCAACTATTGTACATTATATTAAATTTCCATAACAGACAAAAAGTCAAAGGACTACCAGAAAAAAGATGAACTTATTTGAGGACATATCAGCTATGGTATTTGTACTGTAGGGGTGCACTCAATTTTTCCGTTCAGGTAGGCTATAGGGAGAACCTGGCGCTGGTGTCTGGTACAGACCACATCTCCGTATTGGGGTCTGGGTGATAGCTGCCGGTCGCCGGTGCTGCGCGTGTTTGTCACCTGTGCTAAGCATGTGCATGTGTGTCAGAACTGCTGCGATTGTGTGTGTGTGTGTGGCCAGTGCTGCATGTATGTGGCTTGAGGTGTTGCAAGTATGTGTGTCGGAGTTGCTGTGAGTGTGTGTCCCTGGTGCTGCGTGTGTTGGAAGTACATGTGTCTACTAGCTTCAGAGGCCATGTGAGCACTCATTCCCTGCTGCGATAGGATGTGAAGCTCGTCAAAGCGTAGGCTGCACAATCCGGTCCGCAAAGGCTCATTTAGGCTGTAGATTGTGGTATGCATGCATGATACCTGGTGTGCATGCGTACTGGTGCACCAGTTATGTGCACCCCTGTGTATAGTTTATTACATCAGTAAAGAGGATAAGTGAAAAGAAAAGGTCAGCATTTGTTACAAAAGTAGGATACGTAAAAATATGATCTCAATATTCGCAAATAGTGGCGCAGTTGTTAGCACGGTTGCCTCACAGTCAAAAGGTCGCAAGTTCAAATCCCTGCTGATGCCTTTCTGTGTGGAGTTAACATGTTCTCCCCATGCATGTGTGGGTTTCTTCTGGGTGATTTCCCCCACAGATCACAACATGCCCTATAGGTTAGAATCCAGGACTCCCTTGAAAAAGAGATTCTCAATTTCAATGGGACTATTCCTGGTAAAATAAAAGTGAATCAATACTGTGTAGACCCGAATGTAAGACAAGGCTTTTTCATTGAAAATAATGTGAAAATGTGGGGTCATCTTATAATCAGCAGAGGGCGCCCGCGTTTTGTAAAAAGCAAAGCCGATGCCGACTGGAGCAGACTGGATTTAAGTGTTGAGTTAACAGACAACTGAGGCAGAGTTTCGACGCTAATTTTAAGATAATGGTGGTCAATGCAGCAGAGGCGTCAAACAGCTTCAGGCAGCCAGGAAATGTTGAGTTATGGAGTGAAATGTCTGAAGAATGGGATTATGGGAGGAGACGGAACTCAGCATGAGCACAGCTGATCAGAGGACTCTGAGTAAAAGCCTCATGCAGACTTTTGATCTGACATGTCATGAACAAAGTTCTGACCGTTTGCATCACTATGGTATAATTTTTGCTCCGTTTTTGTTCAGTAGCTCTAGCGTCTTTCCTGACAGAACCCCAGTGAATTTAGTCTTTCATTCTGAAGATTAGTTTTGGAAAGGAGGGGTTGTCTTTTATTTGGGGTCGTCTTATATTCGTGTCTATGCGGTAAATAAACGTAATATTAGCCTGGTGTGTTGTCCTTCACAGAGACAAATCCCTCTTTAGGCCACCACGGGTAAATTTAGCCTTCTTTCTGCATCGCAGAAGTGATGTTACATGTAATGTGTGTCACATCTCCCACTCTAAACGCTGACCTGCTGGTACATCACTACACCACAAACTCAAGCCACAGTGCAGCCTTAACCTTAAATATGGCAACCATTACATATCACCACATCCCTTGGCAGCTCAGAGGTGTGACATTGGCAGGTTGAAATCAACTCCCATGCTGCTTTAATCCTCACATAAATCACATGAAGACACAAGCTCCCTTCACAAAATAATTTCAATCATTTTGTTTTTGCTTTCAGCAGTTAGGTGCCTTAGATAACTCCTTGTTTGGGATTCTTGAGTTTTATAGTTTGGTTAGCTAGCTTAGTTATTCAGACTTGCAATTCTTGGCAAAGCCTCCCAGGTTCCTCCTTTACACCAATTTCTAGCTTTTATTCACCAAATGTTTATTCTTGATTGGCTCATCTGTTGTCTTCCTCTGGTCACCCATCCCTGAATATATAGTCCTCGGTTTTTTCAGTCTGTTTGATCCCCTGATTGGCTTTAGTTTAAGGCAGGGGAGCCCAACCCGTCAATCATGATAGACCTGTTGGTTGTGGAGGCATTGCTGTAGATCACAGGACAGCAGAAGAGATTGAAAAAAGGTTGTTGAGGATGGTACTATGACAGAGGTAAGCAGGTAGATATGGTTTCCAGGAGCAGGTGTAGAAGATGGCAGGTGTTTGGTGCGAGATGGTCCAATGCTGGGAGCAGCAGTGGGTTGGAGGCAGATGACCAGGACAGGAAGAACAGTACCCAGAAGGGCGTAGGGAGGTCATGAATCTAGAAAACACAAAGGTTAGAGGCATGATTACCACTCAGGAGAGTAAACAATCTGGTGTCTGCCTCAGGGATGTGACAGCTATCCATACCAGAACTTTACATATTCTAAAAAACATACTGGTATGAACTCGCTCTCACAGTTAGGATATCATGCTCACTTAGTTTCCCAAATGGAGCTAGGTGGTAACACAGCTGCAGTAAAGCTGCCAACCTGCCTGTGGGCAACCTCATCATTCAGTCAGTCCAAGGGCAGATTTATTGACTGGCCTATTTTAAACTCAAGTGTTTACATAGAGTCAGCTAAAGGGGCAAAAACATGTCAAGTGATTTATTGGAAAATTGGGCGTGTAAGCTTTCCTTACTACCTGCAATTTCAAATCATGACTACGGTACAGGACAGACACTGTTTTTAAGGGTAAAATTAATTATTTGCATGACCTCGCAAAATGAAAGCATGAAAGCATTCTCTGGAAATGTACCTTCAATTCATGGGAGGGTTTTCTATGGGTACTCTGGCTTTTCCTACAGGAATCAAATAAAAAATGGCAACTTGAATTTGTTCCGGGCAATGAAGCTCAATGAACAGAGGGGCTGCGTTCTTATAGGCTGGTAAATACATAAGAGGGTAAGGATATAACTCATTAGCCTTTTAATGAACAAACTGTGCAGATTCATATCTTCAAACCTTATTTTGAGTTCCATTTTTGCTCTAAAGCAACACAGATTCTCAAACACTTGAATTACCAAAGACATCTTTGGGTATTAGTCCACATCATCAGTCTCTGCTTTCATTTTGTCCAAATAAAATGTCTCCTGCTTTTCCTCAGGCTTCTTTAGTTTTTATGACTCAATATCCCCCGTACAATAAGTGTGGGGCTGTTTGGTATTTAGCTGACTGACTCACACTTCTTGTGTGTTTAAAGTGTGATTCTGCTGACTTCAGAGTTATGTCTTTAATCACAGTGTGTGTCTTTGTGTGTACTGCAGGCTTGTTGTCCAGTTTGGACATCTTTAAGCTCATATGTGTGGATGCAGAGCGTGTGCATGTTGACAGGGCTGTGTTCATGTGTTGGCTAATGGGTTTCCTCAGTGAAGTCAGCAGTGTGTACTGTAAGTTTGTCTCCTGCTCCACGTTCACCACCTCATAGTGCAGCATGACTTTCTAAACCTTCACTTTATTGGTGCTCTGATTAAAAATCTTGACAATTTTCTTTAATTGCTCTTTAGTTTTTTTCTCTGTGAAAATTTATTCTTGAAAACTTGTGGATTTATTATGTTTATTGAGGTGACTAAGCAGAATTAGTATCACTACTGAGTGATTTTACGTACCTTTTTTCTCACAATGCTAGTAGTTACCATTCACTTACATTGTTTTCTGCTAAGCTAAAGCTAAAGGAGAACTGCTGGATCAGGATAACAGCTGGGCTGGTTACAAATTGCTTTTACCCACTTATCTAACTACAGGGCCGGATCTAGCCAGCCCTATTAAGGGGGGCAGGTAGAATATCAGGGGGGCCAGTCTGGACATGCTAAGAATTTTTTGTCATCACATCCCCCCAATCCCTTAAAGTGTTTTTTGTTTTTCTTTCTTTCTGTGTCATTCATCAGTATCTATTTTGAATGAGGACAAATGGAAGAGAGCGCTCACGCTGACCATTTTTCACTGAAATATTTTTGAAAATTGTTATTTCTGCATGCAATTGCATTTTTGGGGGCAGTCATGGAATTTGGGGGGGGGGCAATGCCCCCCCCCCCCCCTGCCCATGCCTACATCCGGCCTCGTCTAACTATGAGGGATATGGCAATAGACAAAAAAAAATATCACTTTGGGTGGAATGCCCCTTTAAATTCAACCATTTTCCCCATCTAAAGTCCTGTAAATTAACCTTGTAATTCTAAAAGTTCCATCTGGTTAGAATTTCAGACAAAATAAATATAGTTCCATTGTGTTTTTAAATCAAATAAACCTCATTAATTTTCTTCTAATGAAAGTAGGTGATGAACTATAGATACACAATAAAATCTAAACACTTCAAACAAACAGCCATCAGTCTCCCTGTGATTTTCAGCTCTCCTCTCTTGTCTCTTCTTCTTATTCTCATCACGGTAAGCAGAGTTGGCACCTGACTGCTCGCACAACACAACATACATTAGTCACTGAACCCTGTGCCTTTTGCACACACACACACACACACACACACACACACACACACACACACACACACACACACACACACACACACACACACACACACACACACACACACACACACACACACACACACACACACACTATGCAGTCTGACTTTATGCCTTTGAGCACTTGCCGCCGTCTTACTCATGCATTCGCTTTTCCTTTTAAATGCCTATACAGTACTTCCTTTGTGTGCATTTTTTAAATGTAATGACGATACTCTTCTGTGCGTCAGTAAAATCTTTTGGAATTTTAAAGCTTTAAATATGATTGTTTTAATGTTCTGAAAGACGAGCCCATTGAATCGTCTACTCAGTGTAGTAACCCAATGTTTGGATGAAGCTCCAATAAGTTTTTCCTTATAAGATAAGATAAGATAAGATAAGATAAGATAAGATAAGATACTGTAACAGGCACACTGATTCCTGCTGATTTGATGTGTCAAAGAACTGTCACTGTGAAAAAATTAACTTTGAACATTTGTCAGTTACACTTCAGTAAATGAATTGTTTTAAGGCATATATCAGTCATTAGTAACAAGATGGTTGAAAATCAGCCACAAAGAGACTTAAATTACCTTGTAGAGTCACTAACATGACTCAGCAATAAGAAACACATTGAAGTGTGATTATCTGAATGTGAAATCCTCATTCTTCTGTCTCAGAGTTGTGATAGTGAGTTAGAAACATGACGTTTTAATTGTAACGTGCAAGTTCTTTGATCAGGTTCCTTTAGGCAGAACTTAATGCTCACAGATGTTAACATGCTAGAAAACAGTAAATAAATCAATGCTGCTGTTTTTTTTTTACTCAAAACCTGCAGATTTTTTGTTGCAAATTTTGTGAATGTTGATCTGTTTATTTTATCAGAAACATTTTGAACATACGTACGGCTCTTTTGGTGGATTGTTTAGTATCTTTTGTTGGCTCAAGTAGATTAAAGAGTGCAACAAAGCACTGTGACTGCATTTTCAAAACGTCCTTGTTGTAGACAGTTTTCCTCGTTTTTCCTCTAGGTTTTGTTGCATCCCGTCACAGACCATGCCACGTTACACCATTACATTTACACCAGTATGCAATTAAAACGTATTTTTGGCAATTTACAAGAGACAAACTAATGATAGCATGAAAAAAGGACAGAAATAATGTCCCTAAACAAAGAAACATGGCTTAAGGAACAAAGTAAACAATGTTATAAAACTAATGGCGATATACAGAGGAACTAATCTAAAGGTGGTATACTCAGTATTAAACAAAACACATATTACAGTATGCAAAGGAACAAACTGGATAGAGCTTTACAAAGGAACAATGCCAACTATGGTTTATGAAGGTAAACTAATATTCCTAAGGAACAAAACTAAAAGGTTTTTATATAAAGGAACAAGTTAATAACCCAATACAAGGATCAAATCTAAAGGTTTGTACATAAATGTAATGATAAAACAACAACACTTCTGGTGAAAACTGGAGTAATGGTCACAAGAGTAAGCACCACTGAAATAGTCTGATTAGACCAAAAAGCATGAGGTTAACAGAAATGTAGCAAATCAACTCTATTGCTCATTTTTCCACATCTATCGGTGGTTTTATTTCAAAGAAAAGTTTCTAACAGCACAGTGACGATCCAGGGACTGTTATTAGTGATTTAAAAACATTGTTTTGTTTTTTTAATTTCTTGAAAAGTTGCATTTTTAGAGATGTAACGTTTTTGCCAGGTAGCCACAAAATTCACTCTTTTTTTCCCCATCAGAACATTAAACATTGTGAAACATGAAAACATTATATTTTTTCATTAAACAACATTTTATTCTTGTAATTATACACTAGAATTTGAAATACTTAAAGACAGCGTTTGTAGTTTTATTTTCTTTTGATGTGCCTCTCTGCCCCCCGTCTAATGCTGGTCTAGAACCTCCACCGTTCACATCATTTCAGCTTTAAAACAGTTGACACGTCTAATTACAGCTGAGTGAAACTCAATTAGGCTTCCAGACAACCGTAGTGGTGTTTTTAATATATATTTGAATCAAATCCAGCAGATCCCTGGTTCAACCAGAAGTGCTCTGCCCCATATCGCCGCCTCTGCCTATGTCCCAGGATGCAACACAGCATCATGGACAAGTCTGGGTATCACACACAGCTCACAGCTGAAGATATCTCCTTTACTTTAGCTCCTTTTAGTTTGCACTGAACCTTTCTTTATGATTTTCCATGGATGATGGGCTTTTCCTTTAGGTTAGGTTATTAAATTTAAATCATCGATCACTTTGCATTTTAAGACGTAGGGAGCCTCCATATGGCGAACCCCCAGACATTACTTCAGCCAGACTGGGCTGATAAGATATTATGAGAAACACCTGATGCAAGTTAACGTCAGGTGCATCTAAATGAATGTGCACATGCTCCCTTTCCCATTTATACATGTACTGTACACAGCCAGGCTGCCATGAAGGCAGAAGCAGACATGGACCCACATGGTGATTTACAGTAGAAAGTGTCCTTGATGTGGGGCTCTTGGAGCTATTTGGAGTGTCCCACTTAGGCAGCGAGGCATCGAAAACACACACCCCCTCTGCTGTGGATGAGTGAAAATGGACATTTTCTATTTTTATAAAACTAATCTAGAAATTTGTTTTTAAATCCCAGAAGAGTATAGTGCCTCTCGCACCGCATGCATGGCATGGCAAAGCTTAGAGGGGAGTGAATAGAGTTTGGAACCTGAACTCAACCTAAGAATAAAAGAAAAGTTTCCCAGAACCTTTAGAGGCCATGATGCATTAGACCTTTACAGTTCCTTCACACGTCTACCCCCGTCATCATAGTCCATACAGCCTAGAACTCCTGAGCACTACCCATCTGCCAGCCTGAGCCTCCCAGTGACTTGGATTACAGGCATGCACCACCACACCTGGTAATGGTCCCCTGTGATGGACTGGTGACCTGTCTAGGGTACACTCTATGGAGACAGGCAC
Organism: Callopanchax toddi; assembly: GCA_006937965.1. Lineage (NCBI taxonomy): Eukaryota > Metazoa > Chordata > Actinopteri > Cyprinodontiformes > Nothobranchiidae > Callopanchax > Callopanchax toddi. The sequence goes on along the minus strand of SSNR01000107.1, from coordinate 1,660,791 downwards.
CAGCTTCTTGTGACCTTCCACAGGAGCAATTGGGCAAAGCTAATGGATGGATGGATGGATTAATCTGTGCTCCCATCACATTAGTCCATGCTTCTGCAGAGACAGGCACCTGCTAGTCTTTGAAGGGTCATTGAGGAGAGTTGAAACACTGTAAAACATCATCGCAACTCTCAGTGTTCCCCCACCACCTGCTTTAAATGACTGGGGGCCAAACAGTAAAACACACAGAGAGGAGGGAGGGGGCTGTGGGTGGATCGCAAAAAATAAACATCACATTATCCAAGAAGAACAATGCAATTGTGTGTTTTTCTAATATTGCACAGCCCTACATTTTATGAGTGTGACACACACGCACACACCACAGCCGGATTACTTTGTTACATTGTAGGTGCAGGTCTGTCGAGAACTCCTCTTTTTGACCTCTGTGCACAGTTTCCATCTTTACTTCAGGAAAATATAATGAAATCCTGAAGGTTGTCATGCTTTCGTGTCTAAGGACATGCATGATGATGTTTTTCTTCAAAAGCGAGTGGTATAAACCCCCAAAAAGTACATTAGATGCAGTGTCCAGTGAGTTATTTATACCGTCTAGATAGATCTGTAGTCCAAGGGTCAAAATGGGCCTGAATAGGCCTTAAATATGAAAAATATGTAAAGGTTAAACAACCAAATGAAAGGATGTTCTCCTGACGCTGTACCATTGCATTATCAGTTCAGCTCAAATATCCTCCACATTGAGAGGAACCAGTTGAGGAAGTTCAATCATCCGGCTGCAATTACTACAGCCTGTGTTTTGTGTGGAGAACATCTTCAGAAATCTGCCCCAGGGAGACCAGACCACCACATCTCTGTGGTTCACTCGAGTTCACGCGATAACACCAGTGTGTTAAACAAAAGACACACTCGTTTTTTCATACTTTTGTTGTTAAGTCTTATGTTGTTTCTTTGTCTTTTAAATTCAAATTGTGTTACTTTCCTTGCGGAAGCCGTACGGAACCCGGACCGCATCCATTCCAGAGGCGGTGTCCTCATGAAGTCGCTGCCCTCGCAAACCACCAATGAGTGAAAGACAGCAAAGCGAGCAGGTGAAATGTAAGTTTTATTTCTGTGTTTAAGTTCTCAACACATATCTTTGCTCATTCCAGCTGAATGTTGAGACATATTTGATGTCAAAAGTAAAATTTGAAAGTTCACAAAACACATTTGAGATCAAATTTGACTTGATTCCAGCCTCCTTCCTGCATGCTGGGGCTTTTAAGAGCCTACATTTCCTATCACATCTTGATTTCGCATAACGTTTTCTACTGTCATCAGTATGACTCATGTTCAAAAAAGATGGCAGCACTTAGAACACTTTAAAGATCCAGCTCTGATTTGTTTCCTTTACACCTCAGCCTCCATGGTTGAATGGAGTCTCAGCAGCGAGCTGAGAGAGCGATGAAGAGCTGCCATGTTTAGCTCAGCTGGCAGACACATCACTTCTTTATTTCAGTTCAGTAATTCAGATCATTTTAATGTGATTGGAGTCAGTGGGCCAAACGTATACATGTCTGTTTCAGTCAGTGATTACAGTCAGGTTATGTGGCACCATTCTGACCTTTGTTTTATAGCTATGTGAAATAACACATTGTATCCTGTGGAATATAGGCATATGAGATGAGCTAATGGGGAGAGTGGTTGAAGAAAATATCGGTTATTTTTTAGTTTGTATCCGAAAATATTATTGGTATCCATTTTCCACCATTTATCCAAGGTGCAGAAGTAACAGGACCAAGAGAAAACTGATGTTTCTTTCTCTTCTGTAGCTACTTCTACATCTGTTATTGATAAGCACCGCTACTCCACCTCCTTTGATTTTCCCGCTCCTCTTCAGTCTGAAAGTCAGGCAGAGACGTTGGAGTCTGGGATAGGATCCGGCAGCCATGTTTCACTGAAACACAGGACGCTGAGTTCCCCATACTCTGGCTAAAAACCCTCAATGACGGAAAATATTCCGTTAACGCGACCCCTGATCTCCTGTTCCCCGTTATGACTGATGGAAGCTTTGCTCCTGCTCTACATCCACATCTCCGACTCTTTACCTCATCTCAAATTTCAGGTCGCCGTTTGGGAATTGTTTGAAGTTTTGAGATGTCAATTAGCTGATCTCAAGTCCTTTGTTGCCATGATCATAGCAAATTACCAAAAATTTCATAAGTTGCAGCAAAAATTCTCCAAGCGCAGCGTCCAAACCAGAACAACAAAATCACTTAAAAATGCAAATTTCTAAAACAAAAATCACGACAAACACCGTGTGGCGCTAGACTTGACTTTGAATGAATTGATTCCATGAAATCTCATCCTGTTGAGATGGCCCAATAAATCAAGAGCTTTGCCTTTCGCCTCAGCTCCTTCAACACAACAAACCAGCGCCCTCATTACAGCAGAGGAAGCCCTGATCCCTTACTTTATCCTACCATCACTCATCAACAAGACACCAAGTTACTTAAACTACTCCGCTTGAGGCAGAGGCTCACTCCTAATCTAGAAGGAGCATTCCATCTTATCTTGTAAGGAACCATGGCTGCAGACTTGACTCTGAGCTTGGCTGCATCACACTTGGCTGTGAGTATTCTCAGTGCACGTGAATATTCCCAGTGCACGTGAATATTCCCAGTGCACGTTGAAGGTCTCGGTTTGAAAACCCCAAAAGAATCACATTATTTGCAAAGAGTAGACTCAAGTACACTCAAGACTACACCTTCAGATTCTGTCCACGACCACCAGAAACAGGATTCAAAGGAGCAAAGTCCTGATTGAATCTGGAAAAATAAGAAAGTGTAAATAAATTATTTTAATTTTGCAAAGAACATTTTGATTTCATGACCAGAACAGTTACACAAACTCCTGATGGGTTGAACTCCATGTGAACTTATGATGACCTTTGAATAAAAGTGCAGAAAAGCAAGAAGCAGGGAGGAAGAACTCCTTTTCTCTGAGTAAAACGGACCTGGAGAACCACTGGACAGCAGGAGATGACGGAGGTGGAGGAGAACAGGGGATTTAGAGAGGCGATGAAAAGAAAAGGTTGATAGAAAAAGGGAGGGTGAAGAGGATGAATGTTGCTCCCAGATGCAAACAAAAGAACGATACACGAGTAGACAGCTTACACAGGTAAACGACAGGAAGAAAACAGAGCTGGGTGAATCTAAGGAGGGAGGGGGGGGGATGATGAGATGAAGTACAAAAAAGAAAAAAAAGTGGAGGAAGCAAGAAATGAGAGCGAAGGGATGAAGAACACAGCCGTCGTTGGATCTTTGTGATTGACAAACCACCTGAACATCGTTGTGTGTTTGGACGTCACTCCTTCCTGTGTGTCTCTCTGTTCATTTATGCCGTTATAAGTGTGTGTGTGTGTGTGTGTGTGTGTGTGTGTGTTTCATTGTGCGTGTGTGATGGCCCAGAACAGTAATGTATGCCTTCTCCTCAGCTCGGTTGATCTCATTGTGTCAAACTCAGGGCTTTGACTAATCACTCTCCAATAAGAGGACTCAGCGAACACTCGCATGAACCCACACACACGTACCCGCAGTGACATGAGCTATCGCTGTTTCTCTGCTGTCCACACCCCCTTTGTCGGTTAGACTTCTGCTGTCGCTGTCATGCGCTCAACACACGGCCTTCATGTTAGACATGTGTCACTCAGTGCGTTTCTCTATCATTTGTTGGTGATTCCAGAGGAAAAAACTCCTTTGCAGTTTACTTTAAAGAGATTTTTAGCCTTTTTGGAGCTCGTTTGCATGTAAAATAAAAATTGTAAATGACAAAATCTGCAACCAGGGATTTATGGATCTCCCACAGGACTCAGATCTGTAAAGCAACCAATAAAAGATGAGTTTTTAAAAGAGGTATCTTTAATGGAAAGTTGCTTACTTTTGTTGATATTGCCACAAAGATTTTTTACAAGGTAATGAAAGGTACACAAGCTTCAGTGGAAACATGTAGGGTTGACATTTTGAAATATTCCAGGGGGCGCTGTTGATCCATTTTAACACCCCCACTTAGGCTACTGCAGGCTGAAGTGACCCAAAGATGACACTCTGAATGGCACAAATCAACTTGTTTTTCTAACTCATTCCAGGTTACAGAACCTTCACAAGTGGTCCTAAATCAGATGTGATGTTTTTCTATAAGCAACCTCAGTCAGTCACATTTCCTTTGACTTTTTATGTCAGTAATGTGATGGATGGACTAAATCTGCACCGGAGGAGGAGAAAAGCAGCAGGATGACACGTAAACTATGGATGGGTCAAGCTTCAGTTCTTCACTTGGTCACTATTTTGTCTTGTTCTGACTTTATTGATACACACATGCTAACATGTAGCATCCATATTTACTTCTGTACATGCACTGTGTGAACATAGCCTTAGTTTATGTATGTGCACATTTTGTTCTTAACTAATGGTAAATCTGTGATTTTTTTCTGTGATGTATAACTTATGTTTACAGCGGGAAGCTGAAAGAACATATACAAAAATAAGTTAATTGGTATAATAAGGTTACGTAAGAAGCGGTTTTATGGTGAGTTATTGGAACAAAAAAGAACTAATGTTAAATTCACCTGGAAGATTATAAATGAAATCATGAAAATAAAAAAGATATTAAAGAGTGCCCAACATATTTCTGAATAAACGATGAGACAATCACTAAACTTATATCAGACAATTTTAATGAGTATTTTGTTAATGTGGGGGAAATCTAGCTACGTAAATTTAAACAATAGTTTGATTCAAACAAGTTATCACTTCATCCTGGTAAACTAAGTGTGTTATATTTGGAAATAAGCCCAGTAATGTAAGCAGAAAGCTAACTATACATGATGCTGAAATTGAAATGGTAACAGAGTTTTTATTGATGACAAATTAAGCTGGAAATCTCACATAAAGGTAAACTGTCAAAAACTATTGCAATTCTGTTCAAAGTCCATTACTTCCTTTCTCAAAATGCACTAACCACCATATATTACTCACTGTTATTTCCACAAATATCAATTCAATGACTTTGCTGCAAAAGAAAGCCATAAGAATCATCAGCAATAAACCCTATTGTGCACCAAAAACCCACTTTTCATTCACAACTTGAAATTTAGAGACCTAGTCAATTACATCACAGTACAAATGATGTTGAAAGCTATTCACAAACTTCTGCCTCATCATGTCCAGAATCTGTTCCAGATGAGGAAATCAAGCTATGACCTGAGAGGTACTTTATTATTTAAAAAGCCAAAGATTTGTACTGTGTTAAAAAGTCTATCTGTTAAAGGTGTCAACATCTGGAAAAGTAGTCCAGAAAATATAAGATTATGTTCAAATATGGTTCGTTTTAAGATACTTTATAAAGAAAATATTGTTTTTTGTTACAGTAGGGAAAAATTAAGTTGAAATTTTTTTGCATCACTTGGATCGTGTGTAGCACTTGTCTTTTTTTATGTATGAAACAGATTTAAGATTAATGACAAATATTTCATTTGTATGTTTTGGTGTTATGGTGATGTCAAAGGGGAAGGTGACCATTATAAGCTTCGCTGCTGCCTAAACCCTTTCAGAGTTGTGTTTGAGTTTGTTTAAACTGTTTTGTTGTTTGTATTGTACTATATACTGTACTGAATTAACTCACTCACTCACTAATATTTGGTTCAGATTGAAATAAATATGGGATTAAATCAACATTTATTTCTATAAAAACACAGCCATGGTCACTCCCTCAAGCTAAAAGTTGCATTTTTTTTTTATTAAATGTTTATCTGAAACAAGTTGAAGCTGATATGGTCAATAAGGTCATAAAATCAAAGAAACTTCCTGTTCTCAGTCGACGTGGCTGAGCTGAAGATGGATTTCGTGTTAAGCACTGAATCAAACATCATTTTTTTATGAATCAGAAGTGTTTTTAAGGCATGCCATGTTGGTGTTTTACGGTAAAAACAATATAATCCTTGATACCTTGAACTCTCTGGGAGACATTTATTTATAAATAACTTCACAAAATGTCAAATGTTTTACCATCAAAACTATATTTAGGGACCATGCTGCTAAAAACTATGGTAATTTATTGAGGTAATTCAACAAACGTAACACTCCAGATGCAAGATTTGGCATTGAAGCTGTACTGGTGCTCTTTAAGCCTCCACAGAGGAACCAGTGTGAGTGTTGAGTGTGTGTATTTGATAAAACTAATAATACAAAGTGTTTAGGGTGGATGAGTCTAACTTTGTTTTGATTTCACTTTCCCAACAGAGTCAGATTAACAGCAGTGGAGTGGCTCTATGACAATCCTTTCAAAATAAGAGACCCAGACAATTGCACTACTTGCTTTATTTCAAATACTCCCATTGAAGCTCATTGAATACAGCAAAAAGATGAAAACGCTTCTATGCAAATAAATAGCATTAATAATTAATAAAGTAATGTAAATAATAATAAATTCAGACAATGCTATTGGCTCAGATGGTTAGAGACATTTTTTTCAGCTGCAAAATCATGGTGCAACATTATGGTTTCAGTTGGAGCAATGCACAAGTGTTGTTTGTTGTGACGTTCTCTATAAAACACAGAACTACAGCCAAGCGGATATGCACCTGTGCACGCCTCAGATACTGTGAGCTACAGCAAAGATCCACACTAACAACAAGAATGATGCAACGGCTCTACATAGGATGCACCATTCTTTCATCATGACACACTTTAACTTTCCCACCTTTCAACCTGACAAGTACATGATATACATTATGTAACAGGAACTCATCACAAATGTTAGACGAGCGTCACAAAATTCAAAAACAAAGATTCAAGGTTTTACAGAATATGCTTCATATTGGCTCGTATTTAAAATGATCTAAATATGCTAACATGGCAAAACACAGACCAGTTTGACAGGAAGTACAACAAAAAGTGCTTGTATGCACACGGTGGTATAGTTTGTGTCTTTTTAAAGTATATAATTTGCTCTGATCATCCTTCTAATCTAATCTGTTCAGGGGAGCAGGTGCATGTGTGTGTGTGTGTGTGTGTGTGTGTGTGTGTGTGTGTGTGTGTGTGTGTGTGTGTCTTATGAGGGATTGCAGTTCGACCTTTCCTTCTGGCAACCTCTCCTGGATTGCACTCGGACCAAGATGGCAAGAACTCCAAATCTGTATGTCTGTGTGTGTGTGTGTGTGTGTGTGTGTGTGTGTGTGTGCGCGCACGTGCATTGGTTCACATGTTTGTGTGTATTTTGATGGATGCCACAGATCATGGCTGTTGGACTGGATTGTGGTGAGCAAGCTTGGCTAAATCACATAACACACACACACACACACACACACACACACACACACACACACACACACACACACACACTGTGTTTATGAATGAATGAGTGGATGAAGGTTAATGATATGTGTGTAGACATCTTTTTCCTGGCCGTTTTATTCCTAATATTTTTATTTTTTTTAGTAATTGTTCCTAAATGTAGTTAAATACATACATATTATAAATGCACATATTATTTAAATGCTAATTGATAGCATAGAAGTGAATTGTAAAATGATACACAGTTTATACATTTAATCATATTTGTGTTTAGGTAACTCTTACCTGACTTGTGAGGAGCTGTGGAGTTTCTTCTGCTAATCTATTGTCTAGCTTGGCATTGCGTCATCCCTCAGCAGTAAAGTCACGAGTTGCTGCTGCTGCTGCTGCTGCTGCTGCAGCTGGCCTTGTTAAGCTGCGATGCACTTCCTCACTGCAGTAAACTGGGGGCAGTGTGAGCTACACATTCTGTGCTGCTAACAAAGTAGAGCAGCAGAAACAGCAGCGATGTCACATCTGGACAATTTATGAGACTCTGTGTGTGTGTGCATGTGTGTGTGTGTTTCATTAGGGTATGGTATAGAAATGAAAAAGGCAGAGTGTGAATAGTGTGCTTATATAAGTGCCCTAATTTGTATAGAATGAGCAGTCGTGTCTTTCTCTGTAACAGGATGTGCTTGCTGCTCACCTAACAGAGAACAGAGGACCATTGATAAAAGTGCTGTAGATTAAACACACACACACACACCTACACACACACCTACACACACAGGAGACTAGCCTTACTTTTACTCATCCATTCCATTCATCTCACTGTCTCTTTCTGTCCCTGTCAGCAATGAGACCAAAACAAAAAGTGTGTTATGGTTTCACACAAACGACTTTTCATTTCAGCTGAGAAAGTGAAGACATTCTGGTTACTGGCAGCTGATTGGACTAAATGATCTGTGGGAAATCAAGAACTGGATGTAGAGAGTAGACCAGTTCTCTGCTGGAGACAGTTGGTTCATTATTAGTGACAACATGTACTTCTTCATGGTCCTGTTCTATATTAGTAGTCCACATTGAAGGTCCATTCACTGAGTCTCAGCCACCAGTTCCTAATTAAAGTCAATCAACGATTTTCATGTTGTGTATGGTGCAGATCAGCTTTCCACCACTGAATTTTAGCTGTAATATTTGATGGAAAATAACCAGAAGTAAACAAAGCTAGAGGCTGCGGAGATTGGTTGAAATGTATCCAAGTTGCAGTGCTTTCTCCTTGAAATGCACTTAAAGTGATAGTATGCAACTTTTTCATATTTTAAAATCTTTTCCTTGAGCCAGTCTGTGCTAATATGACCCTTTACAGAGTTAATGGAAAGTCACTTAGTCCCATCTGGTGATTAGATCCGGAATACCATGATTTCAAAATCTCCGTCGCCGTCACGGTACCCAGGAAGTCACCTGCTTCTTCCGGCTTCTGTTGAGAGCGGTCGCACTGTTCCTTCTCTCCCTTGTGTTTTACTCCTGCAGCTGTTTTTGTCTTCTGAGCATTTTCCTCATTCCTTCTGGTTAAATATTTTTATTTTTCTTGATATGGCTTTGGTTTGCTGGCTTCCCAACAAAATGGATAAAATTTTTTACACTCTCAAAACGGAGGAGGGGACTCCGCGGCTGACTGAGACAAGAGCTGTGGGGTTCGTAATGGATCAGATTGCGGGTCCTGCAAGTCTGTCTCTGGAGGTCTACAACTTTGGATTAATGATGATCGGGTGCACGCTCATTGGAATCTGCATGGACCTGGTTTATCGAAAAACAACGGAGCTAACAGGTGCAAATGACAGGATTCCTGTGCTTCAAAGGGGGCTGATGCGTGCTTTGAACACTGAAACACTCGCGAGGACTGAGTTGTCTCGTAGGACTGACTGCGAACGAACTCTGGCGCGGAGTGAATTACAATCGATGTGTCGAACTACACGGATCAGATGGGACTGGCCAGGATGTGGAATTTGGACGGGATGAAGCCAGTGAGACAGACATTTAAGGCGGCTGTAACAAACAGGACGGCCTGCTCCAAACACATTCTGTTATCTTATCTGGTGACCCTGAAAACAATCTCCTACTCAACAGAGTGAATGAAGCGACTGCTCAGCCCCCCTCTTCTCTACGCTCTCTCACCTAACTCGCCTCCCCCCCCCCCTACTGGGAGTGAAGGTCGGTCAGCTGTGCCGTGTCCTTGCTGCTGGTGGAGATCCTGACCCCCCCCCCCACCCTCCTTGATGTGTTTTTTGGTTGTTGTGACTGTGTGTAATATGCTACTCCCTCCCTCCATTTTGTTTACATTTTCTTCTGCTCCCATCTTTATTTATTTTTTTTCCCAAATATTGTGTTGAAGTTTGTCCCAATATTTCTGCCCAAGACTTTAGTTCCTTACACAAGCCAATGTCCCACTTTATCTCATAATTTACAATGCAGGTCCCCTGATGGTACTCCAAATCTTGAAGTTTGCCCCAATATTTCTCTTTGCCCAAGCCCAAGTAAATGTCCCACTTTAACTCATAATTTACAATGTAGGTCCCCTGATGGTACCCCAGATCTTGCCCAAATATTGTATCTGGCTCCCATCTTTATTTTTGGCCCAAATATTGTATTGAAGTTGCCCCAATATTTCTGCCTAAGACTTTAGTTCCTTACACAAGCCAATGTCCCACTTTATCTCATAATTTGCAATGTAGATCCCCTGAAGGTACCCCAAATCTTGCCCAAATATTGTATCTGGTACCCCCAAATCTCTGTTTTGTTTTTTATTTTCAATGTTTTCTCTGTTTTGTTTTTTGTTTATATTGTAAAGCGCTTTGTGATGTATATCTGTGAAAGGCGCTATATAAATAAACTTTACTATACTTACTTACTTACGTGTCTCATGAGGGTTAGGCTAACCCAAAGTGGCTAGCTGTTATGCTAGCGCTGGAGTGTTTTTAGCTCATGATTCCTGATTTTTTTCAATCTCTCCCTGCTTGAACACAGCTGATTTCTTTGAAGGAGTAAATAACCGCTCCTGTAGAAAGCTATGAAGGCTGAGGAGACATTTCAACAGTTAGATTAGGTGTTTATAAGCTGAAAAAATATGCTAACTTGTGTAATGCAAAAAATAAAACTGTGGTGATTGGTAAAAAATTGCATGTTTGCACAAAATTCCCGATTTAATGCAACTTCCTGGATGGACTTGTATTGTTTTCAGTTCCATTAAAAAATACAGAACTTGATGAGCTTTTAACCATGGCATCACCAGAAAAACTACTACAATTATAAAAAAAATATATATACAAATATGAAATATGATAGTTTGATGATTTTTGGAATTATAGGCCATGTTTGAGCTTTTTGACTTTGAAGCATTCCTTATAGTTAAAAAGCTGAAGTTGCAGTGGCATAGTGTTATAAAACAGATTGGCAGAGCAGATTTACGGCCATGATTTGGTGCAGAATTCTGCATTAAGCTGTACTTTTTACAGGCACCTTAAATCTGGGTGAAAACGTTTAGCCTTACAGAATATGTGAAAATATGCCAAATATGAACTTTATGCAGGTGTGAAACTAAAGATTGGATGGTGGAAGAAAGAAGAAAAGATTTGTTGAATGCCATTTAAATGTAAATGACTCCACTCACACCAAGTGCAGAAAACACAAAATGTCTAACTACGAACAAACCCACCCAATTTACTCCCCGTCCTTCCATCCTCTTTTCATTACCTCGCTTTCTCTTTTTTCCGGCTCACTCCCACCAGCGTTTAATGAAGCTATCACTTCAGCTTTTCTGCCTGAATGTAAATGTGTTCAGTGAAATTAGCTCGTAATAGCCCTCTTAAATTTTTAAATCAAAGTGTGTTAATTTGTGTTAATGTTATTACTTGCCCTTTCTTAGTTTCACTTACTTGTTTTTAACTTGTTTTCATGAACAGAATGAAAAAAGGTAAACACTCAACAGAATCCTTCCTGCTCTGTTCATTTTCTTTGGATTATAAAGATGAGTTCCAAGGCTTTTCATCTAGATGGTGGTTTTGCAACACTGAAGCACCTGATACCTAAAATCAGAGCATTCTATTTTGATATTCTGTATTTTGGAAATGCCAATTTCATATAAGCTAGGAGATGAGAGAAATTTTGCTGCTTGCAAAGCTTTAACCCTTTAAACCCTAGGGTCCTCTGTTTAGGGGACCCATGCCACTTCCTGTTTAAATTCCTTCCAAAGACAGACATAATGTTTATTAATATATTCATGATGCATATCCTCTGAATGGGAAAATCTCGTCTAATCAACAAATACAACATTTTCTACCTCAACATGATTAAATTCCAATAATAAGCAATTAAACAGAAAAACCGTAAAAAGACGCTAAATTAACACACCAAGAAAAACACACAAAAGTAACAATTCATCATAATCCTATCCACACAAACCACTGTTTACATTAAAGCCCAAACTCTGTTCTTTCCAACAATATGTGTATCATCACCCTACATGCAAAATTCACTGAGATTGTTTTTGTATTTGGTAACAAATATGGACATTGAGGCAGATTTCCTCAAGTCACCAATATAAACCTGGTCCTACCTCTTTTTTCTTGAATGGGTAAACAGCCATTTTGTTGATTTTCCTAAAAATCCTCAAAAACTATTTTTTTTTAGATGGAACTAGTATCTATGGTGAAATATAAGTGGGAAAAATAAGAACAAAAAAACCCGGAGAAATGTGTACTGGCCCACAGGTGCCTAAATGTGCCAAAATGGCTAAATGACAAGGTCCGCCTGGATCTTTATCCACTAATACCTCTCTAAATCATCTGGTTTTTACATGTTTGGCATTAATTTTGGCTCAGCAAAGGGTAAGGTGTTGTTCTTTGGATTGCTAGATGTTTTGGATTGCAACTGAATACTTTCAAGGGAATAATAACATTGCAAAGTGATTTTTTTAAGGCGGAAATGAATTTTTTTAAATTTTCTGTTGTGTGCCAACATTATTTAATTTCAGTCAGAAAGACAAGTGTTGATTTTTAGACATTTGGAGTATTCTCTGGAGTCTTACCTTTACTCTGGTACCAAAACCATTCAAATAAACCTTGTAGTTCTTGAGATATATTCAATTCATTTTGGGCATGTCATTTTTGATCAAATCTCAAAAAAAAAAAAAAAAAAAAAAAAAAAAAAAGAACTGGTTACTTTGTATTTGAATTTTAACAGGACATTTTTTAAGGTTTTGAATTTGCATTAATTTTTGAAAAATTGCGTGAAAGTACTTGAAGCTAGAGATGCACCAAGAATCAACTGGTGATTAAAATCAGCTCATGGTGATTTGGTTTAAACTGTGATGAACTGATCTGAAAATCAAAAATTTAATCTTTTTTTGGGGTCTGTGAACTCACCATCGCTAAGCACTAATTCATGCATAGACACCTGAATGTAAAAGATTTGACACCCAGAATCATCATTTTCAAATTAATGAGAAATTAAATTTTTTAACACATTCATTTATCATTTTATGAATGTTTTATGTAAATCTTGGAAAATCTTAAAACCTCATCTTGGAAAGTGCTTGAACTAGATTTGAATAAAGGTGTGAGAATTAGCCAATAATTGATGGATCACCACTTTCTGTCATTAAAAAGAAAACACTCTCTGAAAGTGACCCAAAAAAACAGACAGAAAGCAGTGAATTCTGGGTAAATGTTTATTAATAAATCATAAAACCAAACAATGCAAAACAGCATCAAATGATATCAAAAAACCATAATAATGTTTGTCACAGCACATCAACACTGAGACCTACTGTTTAATCCTGATGGTTCCGTTAAAATAAACATTTTTTTCTGTTAGATTTCAGTATTTTCTTTTGCTGCTTTCAATTAGAACATCAGATATATATATTATAAGACTGTATGTTTAGTAAATAATGGAAAAAGTAATGAACTAATTGTAAACTGAGTAATAATTCATAGATTTATACGTCTATCTACTCTTTTTTGAACAAAATGGAAGGAAATAAAACATGAAATATGTTTTATTTGACTGTTTTTTTAAAGTAATATTATTAATAACTTATAAAATTGGAAATCAAACAGCTCGTATAACTTTTTAAATGTTGTTAGTGGATGTGAGAGGCCTTGTGGGACATTATGCCAGGGTAGGCTGGCTGTGCAGGATTGAAGGTTTTCCAGTGGATCTCCAAGAACTCCCATCTGGCTGGAGTCAGCGTTGGACCCATGCCGTTGAGAACAGCTTGTTCTGGGTACCTTAGCATCTGATGCACAGTGGATTTTCACAAGAGCATTCAGTACACCCTGATCAGAGGTGGATAAGATGCTCCTGAGCTGTCTGGTTTAGCAGGATGATAGATGGTGCAGCTGAACAATTAAACGCAGCTTGTGAGTTGAACTGTTAGCATTAATTGTAACTTTACAGAAGGGGTTCAAGAGGAGAAGTTTGTATACATCGGTGTTCTGTTCAAGACTGATTGTATAGGATGGAGCAAAAGCTGGACCTTTGGATCGGGGTAGGGTGTCTACCCAGCCCATCTGCTTTCTTTTCAAACAAAGAAGAAACACGATTTCCAAAGCACCTGTTGGCTGTATGCAATTGTGCATGCGGATGTTCATGTGATTACACATTCCACAAACACGTGCATGTGTGAACGTGTTCCTGAGTGTGTGTTTGCATGCTGGTGTGAGACACAGCAGTCTCTGTCTGATGCATCTTTACCCGGGCTTCAAATCAAAAACACTTGTACTGTAGCCCCTGGGGGAGTTAAACAGACAGGAGCAGACTGGCAGCAGCGCAGACAGGAACGCAGGAGGGCAGGGGGGGGGGGGGGGG
>SSNR01000107.1:1622664-1644811 GCA_006937965.1 Callopanchax toddi | reverse complement strand
GGGGGGGGGGGGGGGGGGGGGGTGCTGGAAACGTTCTTTGAAAACAAAAAGGAAGAAATAAAAGAAAAGCAGAAGTATAGAAGAGAAAAATGACGATGGCTTATTTAAATACGGATGAATTTCCTTCCAGATGAATTTGGGTTATTTTAAAGTAACCTGCATAAAGACAATAATATATTTTCCTAACGAGGAATGACATTCTCCTCCAGGATTTTCTTAGACAGCAGAATTCATGGTTACATCAATTACAGCAAGTCGTCCAGGTCCTGAAGCAGCAACGCAGCCCCAGACCATCACACGACCACCACCACGTCTGACTGACAACGGGTCACACAGCTTCCAGAAAGTTCCACTTTTTTCTCATCAGTCCACAGAATATTTTCTCAAAACTCTTTGGGATAATCAAGATGCATTTTGGGGGCAAAAGTCACTGATCCATCCTGTGTATCTCAAGTCTGTGGATGCTGTAGGACTGTCTTGGCTGACACCACAGCTGGACTGGCCATTGGCCCACTGGGTATCTTTGGGCCAGTCAAACGGCTCGTGATGAGCTGCTCATTCTAATCTGTGCGTTCTGTTGTGGTGCGCAGCTACAGAGCGGTCATACGGTCACGGCTGCTCAGTGGCACACGCGTGCTCGCCAGCAGGAGGCCCCCATGCTAGAAACACCTCCCCATCTCTCCTGGAGGAGACCTTTCCATGGAGGCTGAGGGGTGTGATTCCCCACAGTTAGATTACACCCTCTGGTTTCCTTTCTTAAAAATGGGGACCACCACACAGGAACTGCCCCTGATGACCATGCAATGTCACTAAGCATGTGTGCCACTGAGCAGTCGTGACACGCCTGGGAAAGCCTTAGGGTCCCACCAGAGGAACTGGTGGAGGTGGCCGGGAAGAGGATGGTCTGGAGTTCCCCCTGTGACCAGGATCTGGATAAGCAGAACAAAGTGAAATGAGGAGACCTGGTAGTTTTCTTACGAAGTCTGTGATGGACTGGTGAGCTGTCCAGGGTGTCCCCTGCCTCTCGCCTGGTGACTAGGCGCCAGTTCCCTGCGACTCTAACTGGAGGGAAAATATCAGAGCTTGGTCACCATTATTTTAAAGCATTAATAAAAAAATCAGAGGAGGGTCAAACTATTGTTTACATTAGTTTACTTACAGAAGCAACCATAACCTAACAATAATAGTTATTTGTGCTTCACCATCCTCCCCTTCCTCTCTTTCTTTCTTTTTTCCCAGTCTTCTACTTTTATTTTTTCTAATTAATTCTCTTGATCCATTAGAGATGGAGGAGAGGGGAAGAGATGAGCGGGGGAGTGAAGGATGAGAGAGGATCGGAGCATGTTGCCATCTGCATTTCTCTCCTGCAGGGCAAAACGATGAGTCTGTCTCTCCAAACTGCAGTAAAATTACTTGCTCCAATAAAACAATAAAGAGAGAAGGGGGGTAGAACTATAACAAGACCAATCAAAAGAGGAAAATAACTAGAATGAATGCTGCTCAAGGCAGCCTGACCCTCCCCTGCTTCTCCCCCAGCCCCCCTGTTGTTTTCTGCCTACCTTCCACTTTCCCCCCCACCCTCCCTTCCACAACATTTTGCATTTGTGTCATGTTGTATTTTGAGATTGCTTCTGACACCAACGGAAACACAAATGTTCAAAGGTTGAAATGGCAAAAGATGCAGGAGGGAGGAGGGGGTGCAGTGGGATGGACAGAAACCACGAGCAGACAGAGAGAGAAATATATAAAGAAAGAGAAAGCATTAAATATTCATCCTCTGAGACAGAGACAGACAAAACCTGTAGTGACAGAATCGGAAGAAACTCCGTAAAGCTTTTGAGCTTTTTTTCATATTCAGAAATGCGCCGTGTGCAGGGGCGGTGATGGTTACATGTCAACATTTCAGCCAGGATTTCTTCCTCTGAGACTCTCACTTTATCCTGATTAATTTCCTCCTAGATTTCTCCATCTTTGGTTTGATTTTCCTCCTAACATATTTACCGTAATATTTAGAAATCCAGGGGAAACAAGTGATAAACCTGAGGATGCCTTAAGCAGTGGGCACAGTGTTCAAACCCTTTCATGTGTGGCTGAGCAGCCGTGCATCAAGCTAAGAGTATAGCTCAACACGGATTGTTCCTAGCTTGTTCTGCAGCTCTGTACTCACTGTGGGATAAATATGGAGGCAGTGGTTGTACAGGTGCTGCTGCTGAACACCCCTAAAGTCTATCAAGTCAGTTTGCGCTCACATGCAGACGTATTGACAGAGGCGTTGTTGATTTATACTTCTCCCTTTGTGTTGTGAAGCAATGCTCCTCCAGGACAGCAGAGGGCGTTTGAGGTCACTTATTAGTTCTGTCAAGCCGGAAATGATCTTGGGTTGTTGGGCCGACCAATCGGAGACGGCACTCATTTGACGGATATTTAGAAGAAGAGGCTCAAGTTTAGCTGTGTTTCAGTGTCATGACTACAGCCACTGTAACCCGTTAAACAGCTGACTTGGTCATTTATTATTAGAACATCACAAAATTGATTATGTCCCACAATCTACAAGCACTGTCTTCATGTTTGACGTATTAAGCACCCTTGGTTTATTAGTACTACTGGGAAGACGACAAACGAGGAAGTGTTGAGATTTTAAAAAAGTAAAAATGTTGGTAATAAGTAGGGGTGTAACGATAGGAGATCCCTGTAGTTTTTACTGTCAAAAAACATAGTTATACTATATTAAATGGATACCGGTTGTTTATAGGTGTAGGTTTAATATCATGGCTCTGTTTAAACAGTTCAACCCTCTCCTCTTCACCTGAAATCACATTTTTATCTTTGGTGAGACAGGAGAGGAGGAGAGAGACAGGAAAAAAAAATCATTTGTAGCAACAGTTTGATCTTTGAAAAGTTCTTGAAAATGTGATTAAAATCTCATCTTGTGAGTTTTCAGTATCGTTACCCCCCTACTGATAAGAGTCAAGAAATCAGAAAAAGAAAGACATCAGTTGAGTTTGTGGAAAAACTTCTAAAAGTCTGGATGAATTTTGTTGCATAAATTTGATCTTTGAAGTTTTCTTGAAACTATTATCAAATCTCGTCTCGCGAACTCAATGTCCAGTCTCGTCTCGTCTTGTCTCGTGAAGAAAGTCAAAATTCTATTTTCATTGCACGCTGTCCGTCTTTTTCATTTGTTTCTTTGACAGTGAATGTGATGCCATTCCTCCTAAACATCCTGGCAAATTCACTGCAGTCAAGTTGTGGCTGGAAAAACGATCTACTTCCTAAAATCTTTTTTCTTTCATGCAACTAATACGGTATTTTGTGTCCTTGGCCCTGAGCTAGGTTCAACTCCCAAGGTGAGCATGGAATATACTTCTATGTGCAAGCATCCTATAAAGCAGTGTTGTCCAAAGTCGGTCCTCAAGTTACTTTCCTTGCTCCAACACACCTGAACCAATGGTTGAATCACCTGTTCTGCAGGTCATCAAGCTCTGCAGAAAGTCTGTAATCAACCACTAACTGAAACCAGGTGTGTTGAAGAAGAGAATTCTCTAAACCATGCTGGATCCTGACGCTCAGGATCAGGACTGGACACGATGCTATAAAGGATGTTGTCTAAAGAAACAGAAGATCTTATTACAGTGAAATCATTTGCAAGAAATAAATGTTTAAATCTGTGGAATTAGTGAAAAATACCTCATTTAGAGATGATTTCTTTCTCAAAGGGATTATGTGATGCAGTTTGAAGTTGACAATTATCTATCCACCTGTATAACTCTGCTCAGAGACGTGAATACATGCATTCCGATCCAGTGTTCCACATCGCTGCTGCGTGGTAAAATGAACCATGTTCGGGAGTCAGTGATGCAGAAATAAAGTGACGTTAAACAGTGTTTGCACAATTCTCCTAAGGTTTGAGTGTAATAAGTGAGACCTGCACACCTGCTTCTACTTTGTTGACCCTCAAACTTTCCTTTCACATTTTTATTTACAAGAAAGTTTTTGACATAGAAGCTTCTGCCCTACAGTAACAGTTTGTTGAAGCATTTGCATATAAAATTGACAAATTAACTGAAAACTATAGGGAAACATGTTGCTGTAGAAGCCAGATGAGGCCTTCTGACCTCTGATTGACTTAGAGCGCATTCAGTGTCTCTGAGCAGGCGACTCGTCTAAATGGTTCAATGAGCATGAAAGGAGGATATTTTCTTCATGTGGATGGACGTGAAACAGAAATGTTTTTTGACATCTGACACAAATTTCAAAGTGATTTTCCAGAGGGACATTTTATTTGTGCCAACATCAACGTTTGTGGATTTTTTTTGCGGATTGAGTCAGGTCCATGACTCTGGGAACACTGAAAGAAAAACCTTGGTCCTTTTTAATATTTGGCAATACCGGTAAAATATGTCTGCTGAAGAATATTCACCTTGCAAATTATAGTTGGTTGGTGCACAAACCTAAACTGCAAACTTCACCGTCTTTGTGCAGGAATGTTTATGCATAGGTCACCCACAAACACACTCCTTCTCCTCATTGCTAGTTTGAATTCCGGTAGTTGTGTGTGTACATTTGTCTGCGTGATGAGTAGTGACAGCATTGTCAGTGAGGTCGGAGATAATAATGGCTTTCTGTATAAGCAGTAGAAGCACCATCTGCGAGCTCCAGCCTTTTCAGAATGCTCACTCCTTAAGATGCAGTAAGCCTTTTGTCTTTAGGAAGGTCAACGCTCTCTACCTGCCTCCTTCTCTCTGCAGAACGCCTTCAGTAACTTAAATGACTAAATTGCTCTTGATGCCTGCTGATGTCAAAATGTGAGTTTGGAGATATGAAAACGACAGGGGTAGATGCAAGAGGGATTGGTGAAAGCAAAAAGAAAATAATAATTCCTACATATCATGTCTACAAGCTCAATCCTTGTGCACATAATCAAATTCACACATGAGTATTGTGTGTTATGAATGCAAATGCACATGCTCACTGATGTTTTAGCAGCGGCTGCTGGAGACGCTGACCTGGAAACGATGATCTGAACAGGCATGAACTCCCAAGTGAGGACTCTAAATGATGCATCTTTGAGCGTGCATACATTGTTCTCGTCTCCTTTTCCCCGTCTAACACATAAACATCTAGGGGGATGTTTGAAGAATCATGTTTGCACCTTCTCCTCAGTTACCCCCCAACATGTTGACTTTACTATGTAAGATTCTACCTGTGAAATGTGCTCTCTCTAAAAAAAAAAAAAAAGGAGTGCACATTAGTTTCAAAAGTAAGTAGAACATGTTGCATTTTCTACATATCAACAACTTGGTTTCCTACTTATCTGTGATTTGTGTATTTTCTGTCATTATCAACTTTAAATGTCAAGATCAAAGCGACATCTGTAAAGTGGTGGAAGGCTTCTGTAAAGATTAGAGAAGAGGAAGAGCCAGCAAAGATTTACTCAAATACTTTTACTCTTATTTCTGTTTAGAGACTCACCGTTAGAGAAAATGTATTTATGTTCACTATTGAACAGATTGTATTTTGATTCATTAGTTAACAGGTTTTATTATGTTTACTGGTGAACAAGCTGTGTTTTTATTCACTAGTGAACAGGTTGTAATTTATTTCCTGGTGAGCAGGCTGTGATTTTTGGATTCCATAAGGTGAAAAAGACAGTTTTCACTCCTAAACAAAACAAAAATCTTTATTAAAAGTAACGTTGTGTTATCTTGGAGCAGTGGCGGATATAGAAAAAAATTAAAGGGGGGGTCAGCTGCTTTTTTAAAGGGGTACATTCTAAAACACTAAGCACTTTACATGGCTTGGCCCCCATGTGGCCACATGGGGGCCAAGCTTGTTGTCAGGGGGCCCCCCTCTAGATCCGCCCCTGTCTTGGAGCTGGATCCGACTGATCACATTTTTCAAGAGAACATGCTAGGGAAAGATTTCTTTTTACAAAAAGAATACTCTTCAAAAAACTGTAAGGAAACACTAAAGGAAAACAAACCTCTGCTATGCACGCACACACACACACGCACACACACACACACACACACACGCGCACACACACACACACATTAATTGGGGTTGTTAACGCAAAGCCCCCTTTAACGGCGTTCATTTATTTAACGTACGATTACCGCGCATGCTTAAGCCCTCCTTCCCCTCGCAGAAAGTTTTCAGCAGAGACGCCTGGACAGTCCTACATCCAGTAACCTGTCAGCAGCATAGCAACATAAATTCAGCTGCCTTGCATCTTAATAGTCAGCTTAATGTTCATTAGTTGATATAACCCTGTCTGATCCTTTAACAGCCATTAAGGATACAGCCAGACTAGTCAATATCACAAATCCAATCAAATGTTTGGTCTGTTGACTCCAGACAATCTGAATAAACACTGTAAGGAGCCTGAGGCTGAGGGTAGACGTCTGTACAGCAGAAGGTTCAGTACAGTCATGGTAGAAGTCACCTGGTCGTTACTAGGCTCTAAAATGAGTTCAATCTAACCACAAAAAAATGACTCCAGCTAGTCCTGAGTCAACCCAGAGGGCCTCCTGCTGGCAGGACATGCACATTGCACCTCCACTGAGAGGGATCCAGGTTAGGAACCCTAACCCTAACCCTGGCTCCTCTCAACGTGGAGGAGCAGCAGTTTGAGTTCCTTCTGGATGTCTGAGCCCCTCGCTCTATTTCTAAGGCCGAGCCTGGAAACCCTGCAGGGGAACTTATTTTGGCTGCTTGTACTTGTGATCTTGATCATGATGGCCACATTGACCAGTCAGTAAATTGTACATCCCTCTACACCACAACAGACTGGTTAAGCTCCCTCATGAACTCCCCTGAGATATTTAACCTCCTGCGTTTGATTTAACACCTCTCACCCAACACGGAGTTGAAACCACGGCCTAAAATTGGGAGGTGCTTATCCTCATCCCAGTTGCCCCACACTCACATGCTAACCTCACCAGCAAGAGCTAATGGTCAGACTTAGATGAAGCTCTGCTATTTTTTATCATCTGTTTCAAACATCTGAATGAACCACAAGATAATTGGTGTGATGCCCTTTTGAACATATTAAACCATGTAGAGTTATTTACCCATTGCTGAGGTTCTAAAGCTGCTGTAGGGTGGACTTAGTTTCTTTATGTGCAGCTTTAACATTTTGTCTTTGCTTCCTTTTTAAATGAATCGTGACATGATGGGATCTGTTACTGTCCTCTTTCCTATGCACTAGTCGTGTACTCTCTGTAACAGTAACATGAAAAACACATCGCACACTGTTGAGCTGAGCTAAGAAAGGGATGTTAGTTCACGAATAAAAAGAAAGAGGCTGAAATGACTCATCCTTCCTGAAAGTGTAGCGTGAACATGACGCCAGCGCCGTGTCAACGACTGCCAGTGTGGCGTGCTTTGACCTTTGACATTTCCAGTTTCTTATCTGCTCTTTGTGAAAACCACCAACGAACTGAGTCATGCAACATCAATCTGTGTGTGTGTGTGTGTGTGTGTGTGTGTGTGTGTGTGTGTGTGTGTGTGTGTGCATTTGATGTGTTTTACAAAGAATATTTATTTACATCTACATACTTTCTTGTATATTTTCCACAGTGTGTGTGCGTGTGTGTGTGTGTGTGTGTGTGTGTGTGTGTGTGTGTGTGTGTGTGTGTGTGTGTGTGTGTGTGTGTGTGTGTGATGTAATTGCCAGTGACACATTAAGCTGTGGGGATCTGGCAGAGTCATGATGTGCAGCCTCTTATGGTATGGAGGTGATGTGACAGATCTCAGAGCTGTGCATGACCATACACACACATGAACTGAACACACACACACATGCACGGAGTACAGTGTGTCAGAGGACTGTCATAATATCCTGCTTAGATGTGCATCTACTGCCACTGAATGGAGCTCTATATTTAGATCCTGTTGATTGTTCTGCACCACCTCCTCACAGCTCAGTGAGGAGAAAATGGCCAAAGTCCAGAAATGGATAAACAAACCAAACTGTACAATAAATATAGAGATGTTTAATTTTCAGGGTCTTTCTCCGTTTGTGGTTTTATTTCACTGTCAAGCTCCATAACTGCATCATCAATATCCTCCTTTCTCTCCATCGTCCCTCACAGCGTTCTCTAATGCGTCCATGTGATTTGTCCACCTGCTGGTTTCCCAGCAGCCTGCTGCTTGGTGTCACAATCATCTTAATGTGTGCAACTGAGGAAGAATGAAAACGGTAATGAATCAGGACAAAGTCACAAACTGATCACAGTTTGATGCTGTTTATTGTTGAAACAGTGAGCTTTTGTCACAGCAGGATAAATCAGGCGTTACGATTTGTACAACTACCACCTGATTTTTATATGTTCACACTTTCATAATATTTGCAATGAACAGAAAAAGCAATAATTGGAAACCAAAGGGTTCTCTCTAACTCATTGATACATCACGTCTGACTCTCGCTTTGCTTGAATTCTGCTACAAGCTAAACACTTCATTCCAATCTGGAACTCTGACAAAGATCTTTAAGGGTCTTCAAAGTCAGAACAAGCTAACATAAGCGGTCATCTGGTGAACTGGGAAGTGTTTCCCTTGGAATGTTGGTGTGCAATCTATGTAGGTTCCCTTCAGGTGAGATGAAGACCTTTTTACAATGTAGGTCAACCAGAATATGGTTTGTCTTTGCAGAAACTTGTTAGGGTCTAGTGGGTCTCCCAGGGTGCATAGTGGGTTTGCATCCAGCTGCATCCTAATGCCAGGATTGATTCTGGACAGTGGACTGATCATGGAACAAGGGGTTCTGGGTGCAGGCACAGTATTTCATTTGGACTAAAGTTGAGAAAGCCCATCTGCTATGAAACCATCCACTAAGATACTGGTTCAGGAATGGGAATACTCCCCTCAAGACAACATGCTTTTGTTAAATATTTATACATAATCCCTTTTCTATAACTCATTCTTCCTGTATGGGTTGGAAGGTGGTGGTTCCTATCTCCAACAGCCACCAGGAGAGAGGCGGGGGACACCCAGGACAGGTCACCAGTCCATCACAAGGACAAACAAGAGAAACAACCAGTCACAAACTCACTCACCCCTAGTGGCCTAGTAGCCAATTAGCATGGATGCTTTTGGCCTGTGGGAGGTCATGTGGAGAACATGAAAACCCCACGCAGCAAGGCCGCAGCCTAGTGTTGAACCTGCGACCTTCTTGCTGGTGCAGCCATGCAGCCCAAAGATACATATTATAAACCAATAAGCTGTCCTCATTTTAATGGTAAGTTCTAACACTAGGAACAGCTGCACATTTTTAACAAGTTATTGCAAGGTCAGTGGTTGTGCTTGTATGTTAACTACAGTGTGCATTTGTGTCTTCTTGACCTGTCACTATTTCCACATCCTTTTGATTCATTGTGTAATTGTGTTATGGACTGGTACTAAGTCAGTCTGGCCCTGAAGCATCTTTTATCTTTTAGGATCACTACTGGGCTACTTCTCAGAAGCACAGGTGTATACAGTAACTGTTCATTGTTTTATAGAACAACCAGCAGGTAAAGCTGCATAAATGGTATCCTTGTTAATACACCTGTGCTGGTGTAGTTTACTCATTTATTTAATATTTTTGCAGTAGTGTAAATCAATGCCTTATGAGTCATTTTTATATTTTAAAAAAGCTATGATGCTTCTATTCTCTGATGCAGAAGTTTGCTGAAGCAGAGGTGTGCTGGAAACAGCAGGATTCCTCATTCTTATCAATGACCTCGCTTCTGATTGGACAACACAAACCGCCCCCTTATTCAAATCATTGTGTCACACCGAAATGTCCAACGAGATTCTGCCTTACATTTTTGATCCCGAATCCGAGGACAAAGGAGAAATATTAGAGAAACCGTTTCCTTCGCGTTTGTCAAAGAATGTTTCAGAACAGTAATGCTACATGTGAACTTACATTTTCTCCTAACAGAGCAAAACGTTTAATGTTGTTCCTCATCTTCAGCTTACAAGGAGCAATGTGAAACGAACCTGTTGTGCTGCTGTGAAGTCAAACCTTGAATCTATAGAGCAGTGCCTCCTACGTCTGGTCGTAGAATCACTGTCCTGCATGTTCTATGTTTTTCTCTGCTTCAACACACCTGATTTAAACTGATGGCTGATTAGCAGGCTTCTGCTGAACTTGACAACATGCTGAGAAGGTAATGGTGTGTAAGAATCTTAAACTATAGTTGCTCCCAAGGCTTAAAAGTCTCATTTTTCTTACACTATAAGACAAACACATTTGTATGATGTCATCTTCAGTCAATAAAAGGATATCTCTTCAAAGTAGCTGTATTTCCTGCAGCTTTAAGTTGCAATTCTGCTGTTTTTTAAAATACATGTACACACATAAATGATCAATAGGGGATTATAATCCGTGTATCATTCGTTCTTTACATTTTCAATTAAAGACCAAGAATCAAAAAAGAAATGAATACATTTTACCAGGTGTTACATTGATATGAGTCCCCCGTCTAGACATGTTCCCCCACCAGGTCGGCAGGGCGCGCTCGTTGCTAAATCGTCCTCAGAACTGTATCTGACACAGCCGTCAGGATAAGTTCCTCCTACATAAAATCAGAAAGTAAAACAGAAAACGATAAAAAGCTCATTATAAATCACGGCAGTAATGTTTGAAAACATCAAATCTAGGTAAGAAAGTGAGGTGTATTTAGCAAGGATGGTACAAAGCAGTGAACTTGTGACTTCTTGGTCTTTGGTTTCTGTTTCTGCTGACACACATCCGCCCTCTTGTGGCAGTTTTGTGACATTACAACAAGCATTATTTACATCGCTTTTAGCTGAAAAAACCTTGGTATCTGTCACCCTCTTGTGGCAATAAGGTGTAACTACAACAAGCATTATTTACAGCGCTTTTAGTTGAAAAAACCTTGGTATCTGTCACCCTCTTGTGGCAATAAGGTGTAACTACAACAAGCATTATTTACAGCGCTTTTAGTTGAAAAAACCTTGGTATCTGTCACCCTCTTGTGGCAATAAGGTGTAACAAGCATTATTTACAGCGCTTTTAGTTGAAAAAACCTTGGTATCTGTCGCCCTCTTGTGGCAATAAGGTGTAACTACAACAAGCATTATTTACAGCACTTTTAGTTGAAAAAACCTTGGTATCTTTTGCCCTCTTGTGGCAATATGGTGAAACTACAACAAGCATTATTTACAGTGCTTTTAGTTGAAAAAACCTTGGTATCTGTCGCCCTCCTTTGGCAATACAGTGAAACTACAACAAAAATTATTCACAGTGCTTTAAAAACCTGGAAAAATAAACAGTAACCATTATTCAACCATTATTTAATCATACATAGGATATGTTAAAATACTGTAATTTCTAAAGAAGCTAATTATAAATCAAGGCAGTATTGTTTGAAAACAGCTAGCTAATGAAGTGAACTGTATTCAGCAGGATGATAAGCATGTTGGACCGCTGGGCTACACATAATATTTGTGTGGAATGTGGATACAGCGCTATTTCTGCATCCTTGGATCAAATTATTGGTGGGGACAATTCAGTGATAGCTGGGTATTGGTGGGGACACGTCACCTCCGTCCATGCCAAATCTACACCCATGTTGTAATGTCACTTTTTTGCCACAAGAGGGCAACATCTGATTTTAAGAAAAGCCTTGTTTGAAGTTTGTTGTAATGCCATAAATCGCCACAAGAGGGCGGCAGCTGTCCAGTATATGCAGAAGCCAAAGATTATACAATCACAAGATATTTCACTGCTTCTGGTGTTTGTCCTCACTTGAACAGCTCAGCCTGCCTGTTTTTAAATGTGAGCTTCACCTTCGCCCAAAACAAACAAGATGATAATAATTTCTTGTGTCTAATGTTAGAATAAATTATAATATTGGGTTAGAGATTTTTGAGGGAGGCCACGTTTTGTCTCCAATCGGAGCTCAGCCAAACAAATAAACAGTAAATATAAAAAACGCTAATTATGCTAAAATGCTGTAATTTCTAAAGAACTCATTATAAATCAAGGTAGTAATGTTCAAAAACAACTAGCTAAAGAAGTGAGATGTATTTAGTAAGGATAGTAGTACAAAGCAGTGATCCATCTTGTGACTTTTTGGACTTTGGGTTCTGATTCTGCTGACACTCGCCCTCTTGTGGCGGTTTCCTGACATTACAACTTTATTAATTTTACTGCACGTTCTGTTGGACAAATAACAGGAATGATCAAGAATGTAATTAAATACAATATATTATATCTGACTTTAATGTTATTCCACCTTATATTCATATAAAGTAAAACAAACATTTACAGCACTTCTAGCTATAAAACCTTGAAAAATAAACATGATTTTTGATTTTCTACTGTTTCTTTAATAATTGCAGTATTTTAACATATCCTAAGTATGGCTGAATAACGGTTTCTTTAATATACTGTTTATTTTTCAAGTTTTCTTTTATTAGAAGTGCTGTAAAATAATGTTTGTTGTAAATTCACCTTATTGCCACAAGATTGCTAAAACCACCTACCTCCATTTTTCAAAGATCTTTTCAAATTTTGAAGTGATTTTAAATCTGTTAAATTAATAATATTGTGGAATAACACTGGAGTAAATTATTATATATTTTATTTAATTAGATTATTTAATCATTCCTGTTATTTGTCCAACAGAACGTGATGTAAATTAATTATGTTGTAATGTCAAAACAATGCCACAAGAGGGCGAGTGTTTGTCAGCAGAAGCAGAAACCAAAGACCAAAAAGTCACAAGATGGTTCACTGTTTTCTACTACCATCCTTGCTAAATACACCTCACTTCTTTAGCTAGTTGTTTTCAAACATTACTTTCTTAATTTATAGTGAACTTTTTATAATTTTCCGTCTTACTCTCTACTTTTATACAGGGGGAACTTGGTGTGTCAGATTGATACAGTTCTGAGGACGATTTAGCATCGAGCGCGCTCAGCCAAACTAGTGGGGGAACACATCTAGACGGGGGAACTCATGTCAACCTGGTAAAGTAAACCTGAGCAATGAAATATCAAATTTGTTGATTAGTTTGTTAGCACGCAATTGCAGGCAAACTTAATGGCACAGTGGGTGTAGTTTTATCATTTTTTTCACGCTTTTGCAAGAAAAAACAAGCTGATTGGACAATTTTGTGTAGTGTAATATAACCTGTTTTTATTGTTATAACACGAACACACTTCTGCAAGATCATCAGGTTAGTTTCTGTTGGTTTTACGCTGAGCGATGCTGAACTACCTTCACTAAACTAATTGTTATGCAGGATACTCTAGGTTCTATTATTCAAAGTGAAGACCTACGTACGTTATACCTGGAAGTTATAAACCAGAAGCAGACTTAGACTACACTTATTTTATTAAGTAAACAGATTGAACGAACAGACAGATATGAGGTAGACAGTTGCATCTTAAGGAGTTCTTCTGATGTTATTAAGCTGAGAGTTAATGACGAGAGCCCGTGAGATATAAAATATATCTAGGGAGTTTTGGAGCTAGTTATGAGGAAGCTGAGACTAAGTTGACAGGAGTGTTATTTATCAAGAGCCTCAGTTTTACCAGATCGGAGTTGATACCCACTGAGGTCGCTCCAGGATCACCTCGGCGTGAAGTGGAGGTTCGTCGGTAGGCTGTGTTACCCTGACGGACCTCGGATTGTCCCCGGTGGCCGTGAGGTCACCCAAGGCACGGAAGCGTCCGATGAGTCGGCTCAGCAGCTCCATGATCGGCTGGGAGAGGAGGCTAACGGGTTCTTCCCCATGGCTGGCGAAACAGAAGCAGACGGATGGTGTCTAGCTTCGAGCCGGGGGAATGTCATCGACCGGTGGGGCTGTGACCCACGAGCACGGTCGGCACCGGGCCCACCGTGTAGCTGAGAAAACGGTGAGCTGTTGTCTCATTGTTGGCTGAACGAGAACTCCCGGACTTCCGTACAGGAAGCCTGACAGGGGAATCTTTTTGACGCGTGGCCCAATGGGAAGGAGTGTACCAAGTCACGTGGTTCTCGTCATTAAGAATCCCAGGTCAAACTTAAATGGGTTATTAATATGATTTAAGCTTTTAGCAAAAGTAGAAACATGAAATAATACTGATGCAACATCAACATTCATTAATACTGGAAGAAAATGAATTAATCATATTAAGACATTTCTGGACCGTGGATTAGAGGTAGTGTCCTTTAGAATGAGACATCAAAGAGTCTTTAAGTTTAATTATTAACTAAAGAAAGTCTTCTGAGTCTTCCGACACGACCGGGTCCTGGAAGGAATGTTGATTCAGGTTACAACATAATAAAAGAGTCATTTTAATCCAAGTTATTGGGAAAAAGATGAGTTATTGTAGTGATGATCCCAGAGGTCAGAATTCAGAGGAAGTAACGCCTTTTATACATTTGTATAAAAATAAATTATGACTGAAAAAACGTGGCCAAGCTTGGATGGCATCCAATACTCGTTAGAGGGATCAGAACCCACGACTTGCAGGGCAGAGTTTTACAGCAGAGACCCCTGGGCTTTCTCTGCTCCCTGTGTTTCTGCTGACATTTGAAGCACAGATGGATGGATTATGTAAATTCACAAGCACGGTCCCACTCAGACACACTGAATCTGAACATTTAAAAGGAAGAAACAAACTCAGGGACTTCCTACACCCACTGGGTGCTGTATCAGATATTGGTCACGTGGAAGTAAATGGTGTTTCATCTGCTGACTAATGCACATTTGGCCCACTGGTGAGTATTTTCAGCAGCGTAACACAGTCTATAAGAATAACCAGGATAGGAGCAGGAAGACACTGCAGCTGACTGATGGGTTTGGACCTATTCACCTACTGTAAGACACATTTATTGACATCTAGACATTTTTTAAACTCCTGATTATTAGATGTATAAATTAAAGTTCTTCTTAAACCAGATTATGTATCAGAATTCCTCAATATCAGCCGACTCATTAGGCCTCCAAACAGCTTCGTTGTCATACAAAGGTCTTAAAGACATAAGAAGTGGTTTATTAATCATGAACTTCAAACTAACTTATATGAACACAGAGAAACACGAGGAGCAGGATTCAACAACAAATGGTTTTGAGGCAGTTTGTGCTTCAAAGCCTGAACTAAATATCCATAAATCCACTGCTTTGGTTAAAAAAACATGACATGCGCTGTGTTTCCTTACCTGAATGAATCAAGTGACCACATGGAACAGCAGCATTACCAGGTCTTGACTTTGATAGATGACATATTGTTCTCCAATAAAAACCTTTTTGTTTCTAGAGGCTCTGCTCACTTTGAGTGATGTCATGGGTTGTTTTTATTGTAGGTAGATGATGCAATGCCAGTTGTGAGTGGGTGTGTGACTGGTCTGTTTCATCTCTATGTGTCTCTGATCATGATGGACTGGGTGCCCAGGGTGTCCCCTGGTGACAGCTGGATTTAGGCACCACTGGGATGCACCGATACCAGGAACCGATACCAGTGGCTTCACTGTCTGTGAGTTGTGATTTCTGTTGGAGTTTCCTATATTGAACACTAGGGGGAGCTATTGAGCTAAAGAGGAACAGTGTGGGTTGAGAGCTGGAGATGGTGTCAAATAGTTCATTTTATTTGGTTAAAATGTGGAAAACTGCAATAATTTCACTGTGAAATCACAGAAAATGGTTATTTTTCACCTTATATTTTAGTTTTGTGATAATGTTTTTAAATATTGTATTTTTTATCTAACTCAGTTATTTGTTGTAAAAAGCAGAGAAGAAAAAATAAAACCTGTATTCCAATTTGTTGCATGTTTTGGTGTGGTAGAAGTATCGGTATCGGCGAGTACTCAGATTTAAGTATCGGTATCGGATTGGTTTTGAAAAAAGTGGTATCGGTACATCCCTAGGCACCAGCCCTCTGCAACCCTCACTGGAGGATAAGGTGGCTCAGAAAATGGATGAGTGGATGGATGGAGGGGTGGGCCATATCATATCAATTCCTAGTAATACTGGTAAATTTATTTTGCTGGGGGAAAAAAATATCACGATATGCTAATTTCATGATGTAACAACGTCACTCCACTACAGAGCAGCTTATGGGTCCTGCAGCGTGGAAATATTAATGGACTTAGAAACACCTCTAACTTATTTCACCATCTCAGGCCTCGGCACCTGAGTCTGTATCAGGATTGTCTGAAAACCAAGGAGGAAAGCTAACAGCTGCTATTAGCTGCTATGGTACAAAACTAAAACAAAGTGAGCGAGTTCAGCATGGCATCGCCAAGTCGCTCCCCAGTTGTAGTCCAGGAGGCATCCTGACCAGATGCCTGAACCCCCTTAACTCAATGTGGAGCAGCAGCGGCTCTACTACGAGTCTATCCCGGATGTTTGAGCTCTCTAAGGCTGAGCCCGGCCATCCTGCAGAGGAAACTCATTTCGGCTGCTTGTATCTCATTGTTTTGGTCATTAACCAAACCTCATAGGTGAGGATTGGGACGTAGATCGACCGGTAAATCAAGAGCCTTGCTTTCTGGCTCAGCTCTCTTCACCACAACAGACCAGTTTAGCTTCTGCATCACTGCAGACGCTGCCCCAATCCACCTGTCGATCTCCTGCTCCCTCCTTCCCTCACTTGTGAACAAGACCCAGAGATACTTAAACGCCTCCACTAGAGGCAGGACTTCTCTCTCGACCCGGAGTTGACAAGCCACCCTTTTCCGGTTGAGAACCATGGTCTCAGATTTGGAAGTGCTGATCCTCATCCCAGCTGCTTCACACTCGGCTGCAAACCTCCCCAGCAAGAGCTGTAGGTCAGAGCTAGGAGGACTAGACGAGCTTGGTGTCATCTGCAAACTTCAGAGTCTTGAGAAACAAGTGGGTGGAGGTGCAGCTGTCTGCATACAGACAAAAGAGCAGTGGTGAAAGATAACGGCCTTGGGGAGCTCCAGTGCTGATGGTCATTGTGTTGGAGATTCATTTGACCTGTTTCCTATTAGACAGTTTCACAGTAAACAAATGTTGATTGCTTTAGGTGAAAATTGCATTGCACTTTTTTTGCTTGAACTAAATTGTTTTTATATAAATTATTCTTTAGTTTAGGCAGAAAAAAAATGCATTTGGTCTTTTTGGAACAAAAAATCTTATTAAACTGACAGAAAGATGAAGACTCTGTAGAACATGTGTGCACATGCACAGTTACCTGTTACAGTTCACACACTTCTTTTGTCTTTTGTTCTTTGAAAGGATGTCCTGCCTAATCTGAGCAGCTGTATCATGCCATTACTGCCTTTGATATGGAAAGCAGACCACCACAAAAATGTTTCCCGTCAGATAAAATGCAAAGCACCAGAACTGGTAGAACACAAGATGAAGCCAAGTGAGAAAAGAGATGGACAAAAGGAGGGAAACGAGGGAGGTAAAAAATGAAAAACCTAAGAGAGAGAGAGAGTAAAAGGTGAAGGCAGAAATAAGTTTTGCCAAGGCATAAAATCAGAGCAGAGGAGGTTCGTTATCTCCAGAAACACCTGGACAGGAAGGAGGTGTTCAGGAAGAAAAGATTTAAGATGAATTTATAAAAGGAGCTCTGGCTTTGAGCTAAAAATGGCTCATTGAATCAGAAAGAAATCAAATGAATGCATCAATAAAAAGTGATGAGAAAGAAGTTTATCATTTAATCATCCCTGTTTTTGTCTGGGTGCTTTATTAAAATACATATATACGGTTTTGTCTTCAAGTTTGCAATATTAGAACGTTTATGGCTGTTTAGGAAGACAAAATACTTCATTATATACCATCATGGTATTCATTAGAGACTAATCATTCTCATTATGAAATCAAATATGTAATAAATGTACAGTAGAATACTTTAAATATCAGGGTTTTTTTTACAAAGTGTAATTACTTTTTAGAAGTTTTAAACCTCATGGTGGCATTTAATTACTCAAAAAGGGACTTTTACAATGTTTTACAATGATCACTCTCCCGTCAGGCTGTTTCTTCATATATATATTTATTTTAAAGACTTACTTGTACATAAGAAATGTTGCTGCTACTGCACCAGTCCAGGTACTTCTGCAAACACTACGTGTGCGTATGTGAGCGGATGTCTAAGCCTGAAACACACCGGAGATGTCAGCGCTGCGCCGCAGATGCGCCACGGTTTTGGCGATTCACAGGACCCGTTCCTGACCGCTGCCTGCAAAATGACAGTCAAATCACGTGATAGTCACAACATCAGGCTGGATCTGAGAACAGGAAGCTGGAAGTGGATCTTTTGTTTGTACGTGAGCAGAGCTGCCGTCGTGTGTTGTGGGACTCTTTAATTCCTCCAAAATGGGTAAGAAAGCTATTTATTAGAATAGTTAGAAGCTATCAACACATGTATGTGTGCCAGGAGCCGTTCTGCGTCGTAATGTCTGTCATAAAGATGTCTCCGGTGTGTTTCAGCCTTCACGCTATTGGCTAATGCTGACCGGCACTCAGTTCTAAAAGCGTGGGGCTCTTTGGGATGGGGAGTGGGCTTTGTAATAAAAAAATGTTGATGTTGATGTTTATGCAGGGTCAGACTGTCACTGATATGGATTTCTAAAGAATCATAGCTCCTGAAAGGGGGAAACTCCTCAGCTATAACTATTGGACGCTTGTTTGATTGTTTTTGGGTATCCACTTTAGAAAAAACCTGAAAAGTTGAAAAAGGTTAGTTACATTTGTGTATGAATAGATCTCCTGCAGGACTTCTTTCTGTACAGCTCTCCTACTGCCTGTCCTGCTACTTAGCATTCCTGTTTCCCATTAGCGTTGGCAATAAGAGCAGAATAACAGTAATACTGGCTAAAAACAGCAACACACACTGAAGGTGTTGTTCACCTTGATCACATGAACCAACTCACTTTCACATACTCAGAATCAGAAGTGCTTTGCTCTAGACTCAATGCATGACCTTTAGAAAAGAAACAACATTTTCATCACAACCCAACCTCTTAAAGACCTTGGCTTCCTAAGGACACATAGTTTTATAAAGACAGAGCTTTGTTTGACCAACATCAACATACAAACCTTCAGTCGAACAAACAGGTCTGTCTGTTTTAGTGTTGATAAACCAGTCAGCCCAATGGGGCTCATCAATTGATCTGATCACCAGCTCACATCAGCTGATCAATCATCTATTTCACTTTGTGCTTTCAATTAGTAAATCCCATACAGAAAGCTTTATTTGAACCGCTCTTGCCTGCATAGCTAAGATCCTATTCTCAACAATCCACCGGCGTCTTGATAACATTATCTATGCTACAGAGGGTTCTTTCTACGCTGATAGCTTTTGGGAGTTCATTGAACCAAACCTGAACAGAGACAGACTTGTGTAGGTATTGTAATGCAAGATGATGTACCCAAGAGGAGTACTGCAGCCAAGATGGAGGGTAATCCTGTATGGTTGAGTTAAGACAGCTGAGTGTGGAACTGCAGAGACAAATTGTATCAGGAAAAAGGCCTTTTAACACAATGTTCTTAAAGCAGCTGAACAAAGTGGTATCAGTGCACAAGTTACGATCGCCTTTGGGAATGGGATTTCACTATTATTGTCAACTGCCATGAAGGCAGCTCAGCACTGACAAATAACTCCTGGAGTGAAGTGAACATCACAAATTCATGATGTTAAAACATTAACTAGGTACTGCAGGAGTCCTGTTTTACACTTCCATAAAGTCGAGGAATTCAGCAAGAGAGAGTTAACAAAAAGGAGTGTGTGTTTCTATTCTAGAACCGCTATCAGACTGTCCAGGGGGTTGTGTAAGACCTTGAATGTCAAATGTGTCATGGTTTTGGGCCTTTGTGTTACTTTTATTCTATTGTTGGTGTTGACTCTTGTCTATTTTTTCTGTGGGTTAGAGTATTTTGGTTGTTTTGTTCAATACCTCTAGGGTGGCATTCCAGAAAGAAGTCACAATGAGAGTTGACTCATGACATAATAACCCACCCACCCCTCTGTATATTAACCCATTCATCCATCCATCTGTATATTAAGCCATCATAGTCATCATCAAGTGCTGGTCCGTGTTACGGGTGGCTGTCATGTCAGGAGGAGGATTCCAGTCTGCCCCGCTTTGCTGTTCAGCACCATGGACAGCGGCACGCTGGGATCTCTCGCAGATGTTCCTCGTTTAGACTCATCAGAACTGGTTTACAAGGCGGAGGCTGTCACAATAGGTGGGACTCAGAGCGGTATACTGACTTCCCCTCAGTTGGCTGTGGATTCACAGAGATATACTGTAGGCGGATTAAGATAAATAGTGGTGTTCTTAGTAGAACTGTTTCTTAGTGTGCAGGATTCTGCAGCTCTCTTAAAGAGCCTTTCCGTTTGTCACCTTTTGTAACCAAAGACTGGCCTGGCTCGGCATTTATGTAGCATTTTATAAACTCTATTTTTAGTTTATAACTTGCACACACTTCTGTAGAATCACTCGTAAGTTTTGTCAGTCTGACACAGAGGAGGTCCTCTGAAGCTTTCACTTATCGTGTTTACAGGAACTCTAGGTTCTGCTGATGTTACAGTGAGTAGATTATGTATTTTAATATTGAAGAAGGTAAGTCTTAGTCGAAACAAGACTTTACAAGTTTTATTATCAAAAGAGAGACGGACAAACAGTTATAAACAGTTTAGCGGAGGTAGCAGTGTTTAAGCTTTGTCAACACGATGGTATTGTGTTTTTAGTTGATCTTTAAAAGAAGTTTTAATGATCTGAGTCTGTGATATTATAGACTAGGGGCATTTTATCTTAATTTAGTTTAGTTAGAATGGAGGAGGTACTTGTGGTAAGCTACGGTGTGAGTGAGCTAAAGTTGTTAGCTTTATCAAAGTAGCCTGTCAGCTTTACCAGAATGTGGGTTGACTCACTGTACGCCGCTCCGGGATCGATGCTGATGGAGTCAGATGGGACGACGTGGAGGTGGAGAGTTCCCCCCCCGGTCTGGGTCGGACGCCTGTGGAGGTCCGGGGACCGCCGTAGGCCACGGAAGCCGTCCGATGGATGCGGTCGTCAGTGGAACCATGTCTGGATTAGCCGGGGTTAGCAGGGTGAGCTAACAGAGCAGTGTCATCTTTTTCCATGTCGGAGAGAGAGGTGGACGCGTGTTGTCGGACCTCAGGGGAAAAGATCAGTCATCGGCTCAACGGGGCTGATGGTACCCGTCCAGGGAAGAGCCGGCAGCTTAGGAAATAGCTTAGCTGTGTAGGGGTTGACAGCTAGCAGGTCTTGTCTCAGTGTAGGGCAACGGAGAACTGGTCACTTCCGGAGTGTGGAAGGCAGTTAAAGGAGACGTGTGACTACGTGGGCCAATCAGGGAGTTTGAACAAGGTCACATGACTCAGATTCTTAAAACAACATTACCTTCATGAAGGGAGTATTGAAAATACTTATTTAACCTTTTAGCAAAGTAAAATATAAAATAATACTGAAGCTGGATCAAACATTCATAATACTCTGGAAGAAAATGCATTAATCATGTTAAAGACATTTCTGAGCAGTAGATTAAAGTGTCATTTTAGAAGAGACACCAAGAGTCTTTAAGTTTTATTATTATAACTAAAGAGAGGCCGGTGGATTCTTCCGGCACGACCGAACCCTTGGAAGAATGTTGATTCAGGTTAAAACATAATAAAGAGTCATTATAATCCGAGTTATTGGGAAAAAGGTGGATTATTGTTTGTGATGTCACCAGGGGTCAGAGGTCAGATTATAGCGTATTTGATAACGCTACATGAATAATCACATTAGTCTACACCCTCCATAGTAGAGCGTCTTTAGTTTTTGTAGTATTTTGTATTAAAAATATTGATTTAAGTATTATATTTTATCTTGGGTTGAGAGCTTTCTCCCCAGCGTTTTGTGTTTGTTTATCCTCCCCTTTTAGTTGAAGAGTGTTTTAGTTAGTAAAAACTCCTTTCTTTTCAGCAGTGCCTCTTCCTGCTTGTGGTTTTCTGAGGGAGTGGAAAATAAAACATTTTTGTTAAACCGTAACCCTTGTATCTGGAGCACTTTTTGCTAGACCCCCGTGTTTTCCTCCTGGACAATCCGAGGGGTCGTAACAATCTGCAAAGGCGCGTTCAGGCAGTAGGTTCTGGCAAGGGAGTAGATTTGCTCTTGACATTGGTGGGGTCCAGGACAGACCGGGGGGGGGGGGGGGGG
>SSNR01000107.1:1528428-1622654 GCA_006937965.1 Callopanchax toddi | reverse complement strand
GGGGGGGGGGGGGGGGGGGGGGGGGGGGGGGGTATTTAAGGATTTATCGTTAAATCTAAAAAACCTGTATATTTCTACATTATAATTTCTTTTAGGTTTTTACAGCTGTGAGAGCAGTATTAAGTCTTATTTAAAATATAAATCTAATCTGGTTCTTGTATTTTCCTTGAAATACAGTGTTTTATGTAATATTTATAATTATCCATGCGTATTGGGTCGTTTTTAGTTTAATAAAATCCACACAGGAAAACCTTATAACTGACTTAAAAACAAAGTCTGTTCCCTAAAACAGTGAACAGAACTACAGACCACAGCCCCATCCCAGCCCAGCTAGCAGCTGATGACCTCCATCCACTACAAACAGGACAGGTCTAGTCCTGCTACTGGAGGACTTTTGACTGACCATCATGCACCAGGATTTTGGAATGAACTTCCTTTAGTTTTACGCTCTATAGACAGTCTGGACACCTTTAAAAAGCAGCTGAAGACTCAATTATTTAAAACTGCTTTTAACTAAATCTTTTATGTTCTCTTATTGGTGTTTAACCATTTTGATTTTTAATGATATTTTTTATTTGTTTTATAGTCTTTTATTTTGTCTAAGAAATCTTAATCTGTCCTTTATTATTTCATTTATTTTAACAGTCTTTTATTTTATCTTGATGTTTTTGGTTCTTTGTCTTTTAATCAGGTTTAATTCTGTTTGTTTATGAAGCACTTTGTGATTTTTGTCTGTGAAAGCTGCTATAGAAATAAACTTTACTTACTTACATGCCCTCAAACACACCACCTGCTTTAGTTGGTTTATTCTCCAAACTTCAACTAATAAACAGTTGATTTATGGTTAAATCCAAAAACTATAATTTTTCATTTAAAATGTCTTTTACCTTTGTAGTAATTTCACATAAAGGATTTCTGCCTTCTTTGTTTCTGCATCTTAATGATACTGAGAGACAAAACGATCACTAAAAGCTGAACAGAGACCTGGACCTGACCTGACTGAGACCTGGACCTGACTGAGACCTGGACCTGACTGAGACCTGGACCTGACTGAGACCTGGACCTAACAGGTCCAGAGAAACTAGATTAGACTGGACTGAATATCCAGTTAATGTTCTGTTATTTTGTTTTAAGGTCATATTTGAGATGTTCTCTGATGCTTTTGACCTGATGTGTATAAATACAACCTCTACAGCTGTCTGTCAGCTGGTTGTTATGACAACGGCGCGAGCTGCGAGTCTGGCAAAGCGCGAGACAGAAAAGAGAGTTTCTGCTTCCTCCTTAGTTCGGCTCTGAGCGCTGAAACAGGAAGTGCAGATTAAACCGTGCCGTCCCGTAGCGCTGGTCCTGGATCGGTCCGGTCCAAAGTTAACATCACGACTGGTAAAATGCCCGATGGCCAGTCCAGTCCGCTCCACAGCAGGTCCTGTCAGCGACTCGGTGCGGGCCGCGAGGTGCACAAGTTCCCACCTGCCTGCTCCTCCTCCTGTAGCAGCTGTGTGACGTGCCTTCTTCTGCTCGGTGCATGAGACAGCAATCTCTCCAAATTTTGATTTGAAGAATTCTGTCAGCTCTAGTCTGTTAGAGTGACTCTTCACCACGAAACATCTTCTCCGGTTTCCTGAACACTCTCCTATGTCTTAACGGGACTTGGTTGC
This sequence comes from Callopanchax toddi, assembly GCA_006937965.1. Classification (NCBI taxonomy): domain Eukaryota; kingdom Metazoa; phylum Chordata; class Actinopteri; order Cyprinodontiformes; family Nothobranchiidae; genus Callopanchax; species Callopanchax toddi. The sequence goes on along the minus strand of SSNR01000107.1, from coordinate 1,620,996 downwards.
CGTCAGCGTGTGACTCCAGCTGCGCTCTTCCTCTGGAACGAGTTCTGAACCACGCATGGATTTATAGCACTGTCTGGACAGAACCGGACTTGCCCAACACCGGCTGCTGTTCACTCATCTCTGCTCTGTCTGACTACAGGAAGTGAAGCGTATGGCGCTGACGTTTCTCGTCTGAAAAACCCACCACTTCATTCTGGGTTAAACATAACGCTCATTACTGACATTTTTACCGACTAAAATGTATGCTAGCAGTGTCCTAGCATTATGCTAGCAGTGTCCTAGCATTCAACTTGAAAAAAAAAATTATCACGCTCCCCATTCAATTACACTGCGCCCACCCTAGGGGGCGTGCCCCCTGTTTGGGAACCACTGCATTACCACATTACAGCAAAAAGCAATGCATTACAGTAATCAGTTACATTTGTAATGTGTTACTCAAAAACACTGGTCCTCAAAAAGATGACTATACCAATAAATGTGTATGTGTGTGTGTGTGTGTGTGTGTGTGTGTGTGTGTGTGTGTGTGTGTGTGTTTGTTTTCGTGTCAAAATGAGGTCCAAACCCTGGCAGGACACCAGCTTCTGGAGATGATTCAAAACAAATGTGTAGCACAAACTGAGATATCCTTAAACACCAGGTGAGTCTTCAAAATGACTGCTTTCATAATGTTTTCAATTATATTTTGTTTGTGTTTGCATTAAATATTAATTGTTTAATCAATGGAGTTCCCCCATGAAGATATAAAAATATAAATGGCTGAGTTTGTTTGGTCTCTTTTGGATCAATAAAAGTTATAAATAATAGTCAGAGAATTAACTTTCATCCACATCAAATAGTCAACTCTAAATCCTTTACGTACAGACACAAACATTATTCAAAAAACAGTGACATCACAGATATCTAAACTTATCTAAGTAGATGCTACAACAGAAACATTTCTTGTGTAGAGAAAAGATAAAAAGCTTATATAAGTTCATGACACAAATTAAAAAAAACCCTCATTAGGAAGTAATCAAAGCACAAACATGACTCCTACCCACTACACTGGGATGTAAATAACCATTGACACAACCATACAAATCATTTATCAAGAATATTGTGGCTGACTGCTTCAGGCTGAGACAGCTCACACTCTGAGATGTTTCCGGTTTATTAAATATGGAAATCTTTACAAATCAACGCAAATGAATTAGAGGATCTGTTTGTGTGCTTCTTGTTATAATACATATGCTCTTTCTCAGATTTTATTTAATACACAGTAATTAGTGTTTGTACTACAGCTGAATGGTACACTTACACACATGGAAAGAATTATCTTAGTTTGGTTAAAATGGTGCCAAATGCATTTCTTTTACATGTTATTGAGATGTTAAAGAAGTTATTCAGAGTGCATAAAAAGTGCAGAATATGGGAATGATTGGTATTAACTGCTCTGCAATGTAGGAGGGTGTAGAGTTTTAACATGGTAGACGTTTTCTCTGGATGTGGATCCTTTAAGACCACAATAATGAGCTTTAAAATGAAACAACTCAAATCTCCTAAATTTAATCACATTTCATTTAATTACCTGCGATGGACTGGCGACCTGTCCAGGGTGTCCCCCGCCTCTCGCCCCTTGACCGCTGGAGATAGGCACCAGCTCCCCCGCGACCCTCTGTGGAGGAATAAGCGGCTTCAGAAGATGGATGGATTTCATTTAATTATCTGGTACAATATTAAAACTTTTATTCCAAAAGATTAGCCGTTAGCAGAGTCCTGAAACGCTAGTAACATCAAAAGCTTTTTCTCCGAGAAAAGGCTGCAAAGCGGCTACATAAAGGTAGGATACTTGCCATTTATAAACAGGGGTGCACATAACTGGAGCACCAGTGCGCATGCACACCAGATATCATGCGAGCGTACCTTATGCTCACATGCACCTTTGCAGACGGGTGTTTTTGCATTCCAGATCACGCAGCACTAGAACACAATCCTATCCTATTAAACGTTATGCTCAGGTTTGTGTTTATCTAAACCAACAATCTAAACAAATCATTTAATATATTTAAATACACTGAATGGTTAGAAAATGTATCCAAATTTTTAAAATATGTGATAAATGTTTTATGTAATATCAAGGACTTCCCAAACCAAGAGGTCTGGGTTTATTTCTCCCGTCCTAATGAGTTTAATCTCCCCTGTTTTCTTACACAAATAGAAAGTGATTCAAAGGCTGAGGAAGTGTGAAAGTCTTTTTTTTTTTTTACTCTCTGTGCCTGTCTCTTTTTTCTTTTAGCTTTTCCGTGTTGTAAGTTGCAAGCATGGGTTTGGTAATCCTGTTCTCCCCCCGATCCCCTTTACCCCTTATCTCCACTCTCCCCTCGGCTCGCTATCCTTTATCCCCTTCTTCCTCTTCACCTTCCACCCGTTCTTTTTTTCCCTCCCCTCAAGCTATCCATCCTTTTATCCAGTTTTACTCTGGTCTGCCTGCAGCTCCCGCGCCTCCACACTTCTTTACCCCCCCTCTGTCTCTCTCTCATGCAGCCCTATCTGTACTCAGCCATCCTCTTACAGCTGAATTTCACACTTGCCCTATTTTTCATTCCAAAACTTTAGATGTTTTTTCTTTAGGGGAAGCACCCTGGGCATCAAGAGCTGTTGTCAGTTTGAGAATGTTTGCTTTTAAACTCAGTTGCATCACTTTTCCTCTCCTCATAAAAGAGGCTTTGTGTTCTTGTTGCAGATCAGAATTGATAGTTGTCTCTTTGTCTGATAATTAATCGCTAAACTCCTGAAAGATCTTAAAGATCTACATTTATTGCTTCGATATTTAATTCGCCATCAGTCATTCCTGTTTTTCTTTGCAGTCTAATGAGAAGAGACCAGGACCGGGTCCATCCTGTGAATCATTAGAGGAACGAGTCGGCCTGTTGGGTTTGAAGCATTGCTACCTCTCTGTGAATGAGCCACTGGCTGTTATCAGCATCCACCAGTCGCCTCGTCTTCACACGCTTTGCATTCTGCTCTCATTAGCATGTGGTCTGTCTATATGGAAACACAATGAGGCTCCCACAGAGTTAGTGCTCATACAGCGTGTGGATTTACCTCCACTGGAATGACATAAACAACAACACAAGAGATGGTCGAAATGGGTTTACAGCCAAAAAGACACAAACCACCATGTGTGTTTAATCCTGCAGTGATGTGTGTTACAGTTTGGTGAGAACTCCTCTTTCTTTTCGAGAATAATGAAAAATAATTCACCTTCTTGTCCTAATTTGTGAAAAATGAGATCAGTAATCTTCAAAACTTATTTAATGAAAAGAGACAAAACATTTAATTGGTTTTTGAGGATTTAAAGGGAAATATAATCAGCTTTTTGTTGTTGAAATAAGCCAGAATCAAAGTAAAAGGTGAAGCCGTGATAGGACACTTCTTTATGCTCTCTGGATGGGTTTCTGCTTAAAATAAGATCTAGTTTGTAGGAAAGTGAATATAAAAAATCATAATATATCAAATTGATTCACAATCGATACTCTTTTAGTAACAATGGCTGCAATTCCAGGATGAACTACTTTCCTCTATAACAGGCTACACAATAGGGTTACAGCCTTCTGGCCTGCAAGACAGTTACTGTGTCACCAAGTCATTCGTTCATGAAACTCTCGTTGCCATCAGAAGTCGGGGGTATTGCCCATGCAGCTTGTCATGACAGGATGATCCATATTCTGCACTTTCTATCCACTCTGAAGCTTTTTTTTACATCTCCATAACAAGTAGAAGGTATGAATTGTTCAAATGGTCCCTTACTGTCAATGAAGCTGCTGTTCTTCCCCCCTGATCCAACCTCATGAAGCCAAACCTTCGTTTCAAACGGGCGGAGCAGCTGGGGAGTCGAACCCCGTCCATCTCTCTTCTCCATATTCATGAGACGTCAGTGGGTCTTCAGGGGCTCAGAAAGGAGTAAAAACCATCTACAAAGCAACTGCTGTTCTTTGCTCGTAGCTTCACCATAACTGTTTGCTAACGTTTGCAAGGATGTGGCTTTTAAAGGGCGGGGGTGGGCTCAGGTAGACAAAGGTGCTCCTGATTGGCTCTTATTATCGGGGAAAACTAAGTCTGAACCGAGAACAGGGGAAACAAGTTGGTGTTCTTTTATCTGTAACCAAGATGTTCTGGGTTATTTTTGCCTTATTTATGCCGGAAGTAAACAACATGCAGTCAACAGGAAGTTCAGAACCAGGAAGTGGAGGTCATAATTTTGATGAAACTAATAAAACATGAAGATCTGATTACATAAAGAAATGATGAGGATTTTTTTTACTTACTTTACTGTGTTCATTATGTCTTCTTTTACAAAATTGTTTATACGTTCTTTTTTTCAGACGTATTTTTTTTTTTGTAAGTTTTTACCTTGACATGTTTCGACTCGCTCCTGCGGTCTTCATCAGAAGTGTCACTGGTGTTGGTGTGACGTGTGGTTTATCAGCTGTTCTTCCCGATGGGCGTGGCCAACCCCGATCTGTCAAATATGCGGGGTTGGCCACGCCCATCTCCACCGGCTGGTCCCTGGAGCAGTGAATCCCAGGTGTGAGACAGCTGGTAGGCCCCCTCGTCCCGGTTGATGGACCACTTGGCTCGCTTCCTTATCTCCACTGCCTCCCTGATCCAACGTCTGTATCGGTTTTCCTCAGTGTGTATGACTCTCCCCTGTTCCCAGTCCATGATGTGGTTATTTCTTTTACAATGGTCTGTGATGGCTGATTTTAAGTTCTCCTGTTCTGCTTTCTTTTTTGTGGTTCGTGTGAGTCGTTCTGCTGTTTCCTTTTCACATTCCGTCTGGTGTTCTTTCTTTCTTGTGTTGTATGTCCGTCCTGTTTCCCCTATGTATGTTTTATTGCACGACATGCAGGGTATTTCGTAGAAGACGTTGCATTTTTTCTCCGGTTGTATCTTGTCCTTGGGGTGAACTAACAGCTGTCTTTGTTTTCTGTATGGTTTGACTATGGTTTGGATCTGGTGTTTCTTCATGGTTCTTGTATTTTTTCTGTCACTCCTCGGATGTACGGTACTGTAATGGTGTTGATGTGTTTTTGGTCTGGTGTTTTTGATTTTTTCTTGGCTTTTTTTTCCCTCCCGGTTTCTTTCTTTATTTTCGACTTGTTCCTTTCCTTTCCTTATTGCCCAGCCTGGATATTGGCATCTTGTTAGTGCTCGTTTGATATTTTCCTCCTCCTTTTTTCTGTCCATTTCGTCTGTGATGTAACTGGCCCGTTCGTATAATGTCCTGACAACTGATAGTTTGTGTGCTGTAGGGTGTTCGGATGTCCAGAGTAAATATTGGTCTGTGTGTGTGGGTTTTCTGTAGATTGTGATTTTTATACTGCCATCTTCGTTGTGGTGGATGTTTAAGTCCAAGAAAGCTATGGTCCGGTTTTTTTCCTCTTCGTGTGTGAACTTGATATTGCCGGTGGTGTCTATAGTGTTGAGATGATCGGTGAGTTGTTGTGTGTGTCCGGTTTTTATTGTTTCCAGGATGTCGTCAACGTACCTTTTCCAGAATGTGGGTCTTATTTCTTCAGGTGCTGTGTTGATGGCTTTTTGCTCCAGGTCCTCCATGAAACATCATGGACTGGGAACAGGGGAGAGTTATACACACTGAGGAGAACAGATACAGACGTTGGATCAGGGAGGCAGTGGAGATAAGGAAGCGAGCCAAGTGGTCCATCAACCGGGACGAGGGGGCCTACCAGCTGTCTCACACCTGGGACTCACTGCTCCAGGGACCAGCCGGTGGAGATGGGCGTGGCCAACCCCGCATATTTGACAGATCGGGGTTGGCCACGCCCATCGGGAAGAACAGCTGATAAACCACACGTCACACCAACACCAGTGACACTTCTGATGAAGACCGCAGGAGCGAGTCGAAACATGTCAAGGTAAAAACTTACAAAAAAAATATACATGTCTGAAAAAAAGAACGTATAAACGATTTTTTTTACTGTCAGTAAGTTTTTAAGTAACTATATTTGGGACAATGTCTCCACTAACTCACACAGAAAAGCTTTAAAACAGAAAATTGTCATTTTAAATGCATACAATGGGACAGAAGAGCGTTAACGTTAGAGCATTGTAGCTTCTCTTTGCTCTAACTGTGTCTGCTCCTAATGTTTCTGTCTAAGGTACTTAGCATGTGCAGTTTGTAAGCAGTGCAGAAAAGTGCTGATTCTGTATTCAGTTAGTCAAGCCTGCCTGCCTGAGAAAAGTGAACCACTGCAGTCTCTATCTGTCCTTCCAGAGTGAGAAGGAGAGAAGCAAAAGACGGAGGTTAATTACCAAATCTTAAGCCATGAATCGATTTTTATATTTACTTGGTTCGTCGTCTTGAACATTACAAGCTAGCGCCACTTTTTCATGAACACTAGATACTTCAATCCTAATTTTAACTGTTTACCCTACATAGATTGTGTCTTCCAATCAAAACACAGCGTTTGTAAAGTGGTAATGTCCAACCAGAGAGAAAGCATTTATTCAGGGTCACTGGAGAAAAGAAAAGTGCTGCATTGGAAAATCTTAAAAGTGTCCGCATGTTTTTCAGTGTACGCCTGTGTGTGTTTGTCTCCTGCAGGCATGTTTTATCCAATCACTTGTCGTCAGTGTTTGTGTCGCTCTGCCAAGTTCAACCCTCTATGGTGCCACTGTTGTGCAAACATACATATAAAAGCTAGCCTATTTCTTTCCTTTTGGTCTCTTTGTTTCTCCGGGTGGAAAGCAAGAGCGGCGCACGCTGCAAAATCAAACATTCTGACACACAATCCCATGCTTAGGACCTAAAGAGAGGCTTTGTGTGTCGACGCACTCACACACTCACAATGTCACTATTTTTAAAAAGAGCATCTTAGATGGAAACACATGCTGTGCTGCTAAAATCTGGCCCGCTTTAGCCCCCTAAAAACGTAATTATATTTCCATACCATCAATAACTGATTCAAAAATACATTATAGATTTGGTTTTAAAAATACATGTATCTGTAATTTATGCATGGAAACAGCACTTTTGGCAGCGTGTTATGAATTTTGAGATACTTCCTTAAAATTGGCAGGCTAGCTAGCTACCCGCAGCTCATCCCACATTAGCATTTAGTCACTGTAACCTTCAACGTGGCTCAATGCAATCGTTAGGGAAACTATGAATACAGAAAAGAAACAACCTCATGGTGATCAGTTTGATGAGAAAAATCTTCACCTTTACTTTTCTTTAAATTGTAATACTATTCACAGTGCTGCAAAAAATCCACCTGTGTAAAGGGTCATCTAGACCATTTTTAAAGCTGTTTTAGAAGTGGACATTTTTGTCCGTAAGAGTGTAGTCAATTTTAAATCTGTCGCTACGCAAAAATTATAAATGCAAAAAATTCAAAATTTTAGATATTTCATGACATAACCATGACTGATTTGTAATAAATGCCCCGTGCACAAAAAATTACTTTTTTTAGAAAATAACTCATGTTTTGTGTTTTTTTTTTCATAAATTACATCGATGACTTTGAGTATTCAAACTGGCATTTCAAGAGTTAAAATCCTCAAAATGATTGAAATTTTTATATGTTTGAGCAGGGCTGAAGTTGTTTAACAGATCTATGAAAAAAAAGCACAAAAAAAAAATATGGATGTACACATTTTTTATAGCCACGTTTAGGAACGGACGTCTTTGTCCACTAACGACTCAAGAGTATAGTGTTTTTTTTTTCATGGTGTTCCCTTGATCTATTTTCAAATTTCCAAATTGAATTTCAAAATTTGTCAAGAGAGGGGTTGTGCGACAAAAATGTGTACCATTTGCACAAACGGTCTCAAGATGGCGTGCAGACGAACATGGAAAAACTGCCCAAACGGACAAAAATGTCCTCGATGAAGCCTGACGGTTAAACACATGGCCTTAGTTACATATTACTTATTGGACAGGCTTTCAGATTTCTAACATTAATGTATTTGTGAACATTTTTGGAGAATGTATCTCTGTTCTGCTCAGAAAGAGAGCAGACTGAATGAGCAGCTTCCTTCAGTTTTAGCGGAGCAGGCCAAATAGAAATGTCAGAAACCAAGATGACTGCAAAAACACACAGAGGATGTGGCAAGGAAACTGAGAACCTGTGGACTAGTTATACAGGGAGATTCGATTAATATGATCAATTGGATCAACATGAAGCAGCTGACTTGATGAACCACAGGTTAATGACAGAGCAAAGTAACAAGGGAAATAATCTAATAAAAAATTAAGACACCACCTCAGTAATTCCAAGTAAAAATTTGCACATGTTTTCGCAATCCGAGTTTTCAACCAGTTATCAGCGAGTTATGCGCTTAAGCAAAGTCTTTAAAGCCCTGTGTTGATCTTGGTGCAGTGATGTCACTTCCACTTGACATGTTAGTGTTAATATTCAACCATCAAAACCAAATGTTTAACAGATAATAAAGCACCGCTATACTCTTAACTCTTCATCTAATAGGCTTTGTCACATTCATATCCATCTTCATATTTGTAATAGTCTGAAACCATACACCTATTTGTCTTTTTAAAGCCAATGCAATGATTCATTCCAACGACTACTCCAAAATCCAATGGGTCGATTAATATTTTCCTTCCCACTTCTGTCACTGAGAGAGTTGTTTTAGTTTGTCGAGCTCCCTCACTCAGATTTAACAGTCCGTAAAATAAAGGATTCCAGCCGTAGTCTTGAAAGGCCTAAACGATGCTGTTTTCAAACTGGCACTGCATAAATCATCCGGGGGACTCTGAGAGAGGCAGGAACCTGAACACAGGAGTGTTTGGTTCGCTAAGTTTTGGGACATTAGTCATTAGATTTTCAATGAATTTGACTTCAGTCACGCACAACAAACAGTAAATGATTTACCTGGGAAATCAATCCAACAAATAACCTTCAACTATTTAATCAATGTTCCTCTGTCAATAACGACACACTCCTTGGATAACGGTCACAGATAATCCTGCTTTCTTTTCAATTTTTCTCTGCACTCTCGCTCTTCATTAATTACTCTGTTTCCCCTCTTCTGTCTCTGACTGGATCATTTCTCCATTTCCTCCCTAACCCCTCTCCCTGTCTCCCTGTCTCATAGTGGAGATATAGTGGGGTGGGGGGAAGGAGCACTACTCCTTCATCCAAACACTATGTCTTCCACTGAGGATGCAGAGTCTGAGGACTTGTGAGGAGTCAAGTCTGTCACAAAGGTCACTAAGGTAGTCAGACATCTCACTGGTGGCAGGGTTCCAGGGCTGGAGGAGATTTGTCCTGAGACGCTGAAGGCTCTGGGTGTTCTGGACATGGACAGAGGTGACGTGTCCTCATCAATACCCAGCATTCACAGAACTTCCCCTACCAATAATTCCATCCAGGGTGCAGAAATAGCGCTGCATCCCCAACAATAATACGTGCAGCCCAGCAGACTGAGGCGGAGCGCTGCAGTTCGTGCTCCCAGACTCACCATTGTTCATTCAGCATTTTAAGGAATGCATCTCTTGTATCAGTGGTCTTGACACTCTATATTTCTGCAGCGACCACCACTTGCAAATATCCAGTGCCTGTCTCCGTGAGGGTCCCGCCACACCCAGCTCCCGAGCCTGTCCCCGTGGGGGTTCCAGGTTGTGGTCCTCGTCATCTTGTCATCCTAAGGGCAGCTACCAGGAGAAACGTTTTGCCTCTGTTCACACCCCCTTTGTCACTCTAGCCACTCCTCCTCAGTTGTTCTTTTTTCAGTTCCACTCGCTCAGCTGTTCCTCTACCCCCTGATAACCTTCCCATGTATTTAAGCTCACCAGTTCCTTTACTACCTTGTCATCCTTGTTGCCCAGTGCTTCTAGAGGTTTAGTTCAGGTTTTGTATTGTTGCTGCTCCTACAGCCTTGTTTTTATAATAAAGTCTTTGGTTGTAGTTCCTGTCTCCTTCCCTCCATCATTCTCTTGATTTTGGATCCTCATCCCCACAAACATTTACCCTCAAATTCCTCTGTTCAACTTATTTATTTGACTTTCTAAGTGTTTCCCCTCTCCGATGCTCTCCTTCCCTCTCCTTTGTGCCCTGCATCTTCTCCTCCCCGTCTGCATTTCCTTTGACTTTCCTTGCCTCTTGTTATACTCGTCCGCTCTTCTGGCTTCTCTCCCTTTCTGTCTCTCCCTACAACATGACCCATTTTCCCGCAGCAGCCCATGCAGACATCTGGGCTTCAGCTCACGTGCCAGAAATGGCATGACACCCCTACTGGGGGGGGGGGGGGGGGGGGGGGGGGGGGGGGGGGGGGGGGGGGGGGGCTAGAGATAGGAGGGAAGGAGAAACTGATACAGAGACAAAGATCATAGAGAGATAGGTGAATAAGGGGTGAAAAGGAGGAGGTTATAGGAGACTGGATAAGACGGCAGAGGAAAACTATATCTGACTGTTGTGAGCAGCGATAAGAGTTGGATACAACTGAGGCAGCAAAAAGAACATTCTAGGGAGAGAGAGAGAGAGGAAAGTTACATAAACTCAGCCATGCACAGTTTGAAGCAGGAAGGCAGCAGCTGTAAAATGGTTATTAGCTGTTAGAGGTAGCATGGCTTAGCAGGGTCACAGTGGCAAAGCAGGCTAAGTCACTGTGTAATCGCCGTGTTAACCTGACATCATGCTATTTGCATGCAGATCAGCCACAGGCTACACACATTATCCTTCTGAGTAAAGTCTGATTGAAAGATAGGAAGCGACTTAGTTTTCTTTGCAAACACTTAGCTAGACATTCCTTTCTGCATATAAAAGAAGTCTATTTGTAGTTTGTAAAACCAATTGTGCAGCCTTATCTAACACCAGGCAGCGCTAGAAGCCGTGGATGCAAATTTGCAGTGGCAGACAGTTTACTGTTTGGTTGGAGACAGATTAGGGGTTATGAAATAGAATCAAGCAATTCTGGCACAATACATCTGACAAAAAGACAAATGGCTCGTCTCAACAACCGTGATTTCATGTTTAACATTTCCTCCTTCAGTGTCTTTGTATAAAATCATCCCCCTTTCTCTTGTCTCAATCTCTTATTCTGTTTTCACTAAGTCTGTTGTTTCTGCTGTGTTGGTTTCTAAACTCGATTTACTCACTTTTTGTGCAGCACCACCTTAAATACACTATGTTCCTTTCCCTCTCTGACTTTCTTTATACCACCTTTAACCTCCTGTCTTCCCTCCATCACACACATCTCTACTCCGTCTTCATTTTATTCTCCTCTTTGGGGATTTAACATATAATAAAAGAGTTCCAGCTCATAAATACGTTAAAGAAAAAGCAGTTACACACAAAAAAAGGACAAGAGGTTATTAAACAACTGTTTGGTTTTAGATTTTTGAATGTTTCAATATTTTCTAAATGTAATAGGATTGCTGCACCTATCGATTTGTGCAGCTTTGTGTCCATAAAGTAATTGATTTGTTTTTCTTCTCTAACCTTGCAGTATTTTGTCTAACTTTGCAAGAAAATGCTTCTTTTCTTCCCCACCATCTCTTATTCTATCTTTCTAAACACCTACCACTTTATAACCTGTATTTTTAAAGTCGGTACCCCTCACTAACACCACCCCCGGACTTATTTTCATCACGTTCTCCTTCACCAGCGCCTAATTTAGGCATCTTCCCATCCTACATTGGGGTCAGAGTTACAGAACAAATATAACAGGTGGTGCAGAAAATGCAGGATGGACGCACGATGAGGAGTGTAGATCAACAATGTGTGCATGCATGTCTGAGAGCGTGAGGCAGAGCGTGTGATAGGAAGAAAAAAGTACACGGGCAGGCAGAGTGCCATCTGGTCCCGTTAAAATTGGTTAAAACTAAATACAGATGGTTGCTCAGTAAGTCGATTTAATCCGGTTTAAGTAATGAGTTTAGAAGTTGAAGCCATGCATGTTTTTTATTATCTGATTTACTCCTTTCAGTGCAGTTCAAACTTTTTTTTTTTTTTGCAGAGCTCAGTGGCAGCATCATATTTGGAATGCACTTCAGTTCACTGGCAATGCAAACTCAACTTTAACTTCCTTATTATGCACAGAAAACTCCAAACGTTTAAATATATTCTGCAGAAACTTCTGAAGACTTAAGAGGAAAATATGGTAGAACACATTCCAAATTAACTGCATGTTGTAGTCATCAAAAGAGAGATGAACCTATAGAAAATCAGAGTCTCCCATTGCGACAAATTAACATCATACTGTTTAATGTCCTGCTGCTGGAGAAACTCACCTAAAACCCCAACGGCAACGAGGACAAAGATCTACTGATGCACAGCCTTGTTAGTGAATCATCTGTGTCATTAGGTCAGCCTGCTCTCCATGTGATGCTCCTCCAACATTTTGCACGATCCTTCGTTCTGCATGCAACTTTTTGAGATGGATCTGGAAACCACTGAAAGACTCAGAGATCTCATAAAATGCTAAAAGGGGGATTGTGATGTGTTGGAAAATGGAGGCAGCTCCAGATGATAAACTGCAAGCAGAACAATAAAGAATTATATGGAGTCAGATGTTAAATTAGCAAGCAGTTACCCTACTTAGTGAGCCTCAATAAAGTAAACATCTGTTGACTGACTGTTGAACTTGGAGGCCTGTACTTGATGAGAAATCAGTGCCAAGTTATCGGCTAATCTTTGTGAATCAACACATTCAATGTGCTTCTATTTAGAGCGTTTTCTGAGATTTTAAGAAATGTGTTCTCACTGGGAAAATTCCAGAACGCTGCAGAAACAGAGACATAAGTACCAAGTTACAAACTCTAAAATTAAGGGATTTATTATTTGGTTTTTGCCAAACACCAAAATAGATGGACCGGCGTAGGACCACTCTGGTTTTTTATGTCTCATTTATTTATTTTCTGTAGTGATCCATATCTGATTAGCTGTAGTTTGACCTACTTTCTGCCCCCTGTGCTTCCTTGTTCAGTTCTCCATGATTATGTTTTGCCATGTGTGTGATTTGTTTTAGTTTTAAGTAGGGATGCACAGATACCGATACTGGTATCGGCCCGATACCGATATTGGTTAAAGTTACCCGATACCAGTGGCTTCACTGTCTGTGACTTGTGATTTCTGTTGTAGCTTCCTATATTGAACACTAGGTGGAGCTATTGAGCTAAAGAGGAACAGTGTGGGTTGAGAGCTGGAGATGGTGCCAAATAGTTCATTTTATTTGGTTGAAATGTGGAAAACTGCAATAATTTCACTGTGAAATCACAGAAAATTGTTATTTTTCACCTTATATTTTAGTTTTGTGATCATTTTTAATATATTTTATTTTTTTATCTAACTCAGTTATTTGTTGTAAAAAGCAGAGAAGAAAAAATAAAACCTGTATTCCAATTTGTTGCATTTTTTTGTGTGCTAGAAGTATCGGTACTCGGTATCGGCGAGTACTCAGATTTAAGTATCGGTATCGGATCGGTTTTGAAAAATGTGGTATCGGTACATCCCTAGTTTTAAGATCCATGTGTTGTAGTAGTTTCATCTTGATGTTACGTTTATTTATCACGTCTGATCGTTTTAGTTTTATCTTGGTTCATGCCCCCGTGTTTCTTCATGTTAATGTCTTGCCCTGTGTGTCTGAGTCTAATTGGTTTGTTAATCCCCCACAGGTGTTCCTCATTCCCCTGATTAACAACCCTCATGTATTTATTTTCATTTCATTTATTTCGAACACAAGTATAAATCATTTAATATACACAAAACAGAAACAAAACAAAGTGCCCGAAATAGAGTAGAAGTACAATACTTATCCCCACTTTTAACTATTTACAGTAATAGCTTTATGCATTTGTATTACATATATTTGTCCTACTCAATCCCATTCCAGGCATCCTTCCCACCTGTTTGACTTTATAACTAATAGATTTCTTCATTGTGACTTATTACACTTCCTCATCCATTCTGTACTTCTCAGGCATTTTCTTTTAAAGGCAGACTATGTAACTTTTTATATTCTTAAATCTTTTCCTTGAGCCAGTATTTGACCCTTTACAGGGTTAATGAAAAGTCCCTCAGCCCCATCTGCTGTGTCCAGAATACCACGTTTACAACTCCTGAGTCTCTGGTCCGGTGCCCTGAAGTCTCATAAAGTCACGTATTTAGCGAAGGTTTGGCTAACCCAATGTGGCTAGCTGTTATGCTAGCACTGGGGTGTTTTTAGCTCATGATTCCTGCTTTTCTTCCTGCTTGAACACAGCTGATTTCTTCTGAAGGAATGATGAACCGCTCCAGTTTATAACTATTTAAGCATTTTTTCAAGTTTGCTCATAAATGTTATAATTCTTTCGTAAGGCCATTGCAATAAACTTACTAATAAACAGTGATTTCCTTCTAAAGGAGCAAAGTATCAGTATTGTTATGGATATTGATGAAAAACTACCAAAAAACGAAGGGGATTGTATCACCCATCCCTGATCCCAGGTCTGTGGGAGTTGGTAGGACGCCTTAAGTTTCTTGTCCATTATGCTGTATTGCTGATGTATGATCTATACAAACTTATCTAAAATCTTTAGTAAAAGTGACTGATTTTATACCACATTTATTGCCAAAAAACAAAGAAATATTCAACCAAATAACAAATAATCATAAATGTATGCAAAGTGTATCTATCTCAGTCTTCTGCAATAAAACCCATAGAGTACAAAATACCTGAGGGGGGTTTTTCTGAAGCTGATTAACCAGAACACTGATATCATACCACCATAGCTGCCACTTGGAATTTTTGGCATTTACCAACATAGAAAACAAGCCTCTGTGGCAAGTTTTATGCCAGCCAGATGTAGGCCAGGTGTGGTGATGTTGCTGCTATGGTGCCATGCCACACATGGCCTTATTAAGGCATGGTGTGGCCCAGATCAGTCCATCACATTTATGGACCATTTGTGGCTGCAGCTGGCCTCATGCTGACCCATGTGGGCGACATCTTTGGCAAACCATATCCGAGTTGCTTAAAGGCTCATCTTTCTTTGCAGTATGTGCAGAACAGTTTTGCCATGATGGTGGTTCAGGGGAGGAGGCATCAATCAAGTATCGCGCATTTGGAAATTAACGTACTTTGTAGAAACCTGACATTTCTGTACAAATTATCCTTTTCAAAATTGATTTTATGCCATATTCTAACTTTCAGAGACACCGAAAGTTGGGTCCTCATTATCTGTAAGCTCTAATCATCAAAATTACAAGAACTAAAGGCTTGAAATAGTTTACTCTTTGTGTAATGAATCTATTAGTTTCACTTTCTGAAATGAGTAACAAGAATCTTTAACTTTTCCACAATATTCACATGTTTTGAGATGTACCTGTAGATAGAAGCTCATATAAAAACCACATCATATCCACAGGTATGTTGAGTCACAGAATGTGAGAAATAAAATTGGCTGATTGACAATTCTACGAAGTCAGCATCGTCTATTTCAGTGAATGTGGGCACACACATTCCCATATTTTGAAGTCACTGAAGGTGCCCTTGATAGAGTAATTATTTTGTACCACTGTGAAAAAATGTGCTTCAGTGTTTGTGTGTGCACATGTGTGTGCAGTTTCCCCGTTACCATCTGTTCTGCTTTGGCTCATGATCATCTATCTCCCCATTAACTGTCAGTCACTCTGCTGCCTGTTGACATCTCACTGAGCGCCGCACTGTAGCTTCACCGTCACACACCTTCACAGGAGTAAAACACACTACCAGACATTCTGCCCACTCTCCTTAGCCAACCAGAACCTCTCCTCTGTTCATTTGTGAGCACATTAATGTAAGGTGTTTCAACATTGGCAGTTTTTATCTGAGCATTTCTGTTAGTTACAAATAAATGATGTGGGAAATTCATCCATCAGAGTATTCCTGCATTAAATGAAATGCTCTTTTCATCTTGGAATGCTAAACTCAAATCTGGGAATGATTCTTAACAGTACTGCTCTGTGACCAGGCTGCAAACTTTTAGCAATACCAGCCACTACGTGCAAGAGCGCAATACGATTTCAAGCAAGTAATTCAATCAGTGATGGGATTTATGGCTCTTTGAAGGGAGACGTTCACCCCAACGAGCTGTTCAAAAAATTGGTTCTTTTATGTTTGGGTTTTTTTGCAATATTTTGAAAGAGAAATGTCGAACTCTCTTTGTTGCGACACCTACATGTGCATCGCTAATAATCTTCCCCATTGAACTGATGGGTTCACGTTGCTCTGCTCACTGATGTTGTTAGAAATAAAGAGCCGGAATTGTTGAATATTGCCTCCCGGCCTCAAACGTCACAGCTAATACAAAAAAATGAACGGTTCTTTACAAGGACTTGGTTCTCTGGTGAGAACCGACTCAGTGAGCTGTTCAGAAGATTGGACTCGTTCATGAACGTCTCATCGCTAAATTCAATGGGATGCAAACTGAAGGACATGCAGATTGGCCTATTACAGCTGCTTTCACCACTTCCTATGGGCAAAGCATCCATGTTGGATTTTGAGGTCTGGACTGGTATATCAAGTTAGCGAGGCCGGATGTAGGCATGGGCTAGGAGGGGCATTGCCCCCCAAATGCGATTGCATGCAGAAATAACCAATTTCAAAAATATTTCAGTGAAAAATGGTCAGAGTGAGCGCTCTCTTCCATTTGTCCTCATTCAAAGTAGCTACTGATGAATGACACAGAAAGAAAGAAAAACAAAAACCACAAAAAAGAACAAAAAACACAAAAAGAACAAAAAACACAAAAGAACAAAAAACACATATAAGAACAAAAAACAGAAAAAGAACAAACAAAACAAAAAAGAACAAAAAACAAAACCAAAAAACACAAAAAGAACAAAAAACACATATAAGAACAAAAAACAGAAAAAGAAAAAACAAAACAAAAAAGAACAAAAAACAAAACCAAAAAACACAAAAGAACAAAAAACACATATAAGAACAAAAAACAGAAAAAGAACAAAAAAACAAAAAAGAACAAAAAACACAAAAAGAACAAAAAACACAAAAAGAACAAAAAACACAAAAAAGAACAAAAAACACAAAAAGAACAAAAAACAAAAAAGAACAAAAACACAAAAAGAACAAAAAACACAAAAAAGAACAAAAAACACAAAAAGAACAAAAAACAAAAAAGCACATAAAACAGAAAAAGAACAAAAAACAAAACCAAAAAACACAAAAAAGAACAAAAACGAACAAAAAACACAAAAAGAACAAAAACGAACAAAAAACACAAAAAGAACAAAAACACAAAAAGAACAAAAACACAAAAAGAACAAAAAACACAAAAAAGAATAAAAACACAAAAAGAACAAAAAAACAAAACCAAAAAGAACAAAAAAAGAACAAAAACCACAAAAAAGAACAAAAAACACAAAAAGAATAAAAACACAAAAAGAACAACAAAACAAAACCAAAACACACAAAAAAGAACAAAAAACAAAAAAAAGAACAAAAAGCACAAAAAGAAAAAAAACACTAAAAGACAAAAAACACAAAAAAGAACAAAAAACACAAAAAGAACAAAAAACACAAAAAAGAACAAAAAGCACAAAAAGAAAAAAACAAAAAGAAAAAAAAACTCAAAAAAGAACAAAAAACACAAAAAGAACAAAAAACACAAAAAAGAACAAAAAACACAAAAAGAACAAAAAGAACAAAAAAAACACAAAAAGAACAAAAAAACACAAAAAAGAACAAAAAACAGAAAAAGAACAAAAAAACTAGACAAAGAAACACACAAAAGAACAAAAAACCCCACAAAAACAAAACAAAAAAGAACAAAAAAGAACCAAAACAAATCAAAACCAAACCTAACCAGATGAGGTCAGCCTCAACAGGGCATCAGCCAGTGTCCTACTTGTGCCGGTCCCAAGCCCGGGTAAATGCAGAGGGTAGGGATCAAATATGAACATAAATCTATGGATAGAGGAACTGATATGATGATGTCATAGTTTTTGATGCATTTAAGGGATTGGGGGGATGTGATGACCAAAACATTCTTAGCATGTCCAGACTCGCCCCCCTGATATTCTACCTGCCCCCCTTAGTGGGGCTGGCTAGATCCGGACCTGCAAGTTAGCATTCTGACATTCTAATTTCTTTAGAACAGAGCATGATGTGTTGCTTTTTGAGATCTTTTAGCCTACTTCATGCAGGTCTGGCAGTATGGCTAGTGGAACTGAACTCAGCTTTCCAAATAACGTATTTAATCACAACTGATTCATCATTTAACAAAGGAGGATTACATTTTCACATAGCACCAGGTCGATGGTAAGCGTAAAATGAAATCATCATTTGAAAACTGCATTTTACATTTACTCAGAAATTTTCTTTTTCTGAAATTAAAATTTGGTTTTAAACAATCTGTCTATGAGGTGACAAATACTTTCTTCACAGCATTCCATGTTGCTATAATTGAGCAGGTATATTCAAAATTCACAAACTACTGTGCTGTTCCATGCATAATGTGCTGTAATAACCAGACACGATGAATTGTTTTAAAATGCATCATCAACTTCTAGCATTTCTTCTCCTCAGCCTCCCATTCCTCTCATCCTCCATTTATTTTCTCCAGAAAAAAGTGCATTTGGTACTAGTAAAATATTTATGTCTCAGTCATTTTGCTAGGACGATAAATCATACATCTAAAAATCAAGAGCGTGAAAAAGGCAAAGAGGATAGGGAGACAAGAAAAAGGATGGGATGGATATTAATTACAGTGAGGAGCGAGAGAAAGATGAGCAGCTTGTCAGAAAGTGAAGTAAAATAAGAGGACATGAGTAGAAAATCATATTCAGAACAAAAGGTGTAAAGGGCAGCAAGAGAGGCTGGAGTGTGCATGAGTAGAGATGAGATCGGGATTACAGAGAGGAAAATGTTATTAAGGCAAACCAGTAGAAAGGATAGGAGACAGCTGTTTGGGCTGAACTGTGAATTTCACAAAGCAAATGTGGTTAGACCAGATTTGTCTCCTGTCCTGAATCACCGACAGGTAAAGACAGGCAACACTTACACACCAACTATTCCTCCACCAACAACAGTTTTAGTTCATCCCTATTTTTCCCTTCAAAACACGAGAGGTGCAAATACAGCAGAAAATACTTGTGTTAAGAAATATGTGTTAGAATGGAAAGGGCTTTAAAATGAAACCTTAACAGAAAAATATAACTGTCAGTGTTGCCTCTTCCTCACACCAACTATCACACCTATATGCAAACATTTAAATAAAATAAGAGTTTATTTCAGTGTTTTGTCTTTAAATGCAACAATAAAAGACATTTACAATTGAAAGACTAGCATTTCTTAAAGAAATGCATATTGTTTGTTGCCTTTCATGCCAAGAGTATTCATCTAAGATTATCCTAAGCTGAGCAATGACAGCAATATAGTTGTTTTGATCATACTTTAAAAATTATATTTTATGCAATTTTTGTAAAGTTTTGCATGATCTTGTCAGTATTTTATGAATGATTCTCAGCTGCTAACACATTAACGTTAAGTTCAGTATCTGTGAAACTGCGTGATAGCCATGTTTGGGATTATAAGGTCAATTACCTGAGGTAGCCATCTTGACTCGGACAAACTGTAGATGAACATCCAATGATTACGTTTTGACATTTACATTAAAAGCTGTGGTTTATGAGATATTTTGTCAGCAAACATTTGATAAATAAAGGACCTGTATTTATATAGCGCTTTCTGCACTCCCCAAAGCGCTGTACAACAGTCATTCATCCATTCACACGCTGATGGCAGTTTGCTTCATTTTAGCCACAGCTGCCCTGGGGCAGACTGTCTGAGGCTGGAGTCACCACACACAATCTGGCGCCTATGGGCCCTCCTCTCCACCACCAGCAGGCACGGTGGGTGAAGTGTCTTGCCCAAGGACACAACGACAATGTAACCCTCCGGTTACCAGACCGGCCACTCTGAGCTATATGCCGCCCCGGACAGACTAAACAATTCCATGTAACGTGTGTCTCTCAGTGCTTGTCACGGGTATGACATAGCTAGTCATAGTCATAGAAGGTTAGTTGGCTGTAGCAGTCACTGGGTTTTGATTCTTATTCATATGGGGTGCACATAATTTTTTCTATGACGTATTTAAGGAAGTATCTGGTGCAGATGGTTGCTGTGTTTGGGAGTTTGTCTCTAGAGCTGCAGGCTTCTGCAGCCATATGAGTGCTTTTTCACAGTGCCCCGCAACAGGAAGTGAAACTTTCAATGAGCTGCTCAGCTCATGCTGCAGCTTGTCAGTGTATGATCATGGGCTGCACAAATGGTACTACGACAACACTGGTCCACAAAGGAGCTTTGAAGCAGAAGAAACTGTGTGCATTCACCTGTGGACCAATTATGTGCATCCTTGTGTATATAATGTATATAATCACTCAGTCATTCATTCAGCAATTTAAACAAAATGTAACAGCATCCTTGGACCTTCAGGGTAAAAGTACCACTCAAGCTATTCGGAGATAGCTTTTAGAGATGAGATTTTCAGAAAAAACACACCAAGCATATAGATTTTGAGGGAAGAGCAAAGAAGAAGACTAGAAGCGTGAAAAATGATCTTGTTAGGCTCATGCAGGCTATATAGCATGCCAAACATTAGCAAAACGTGTGAGCCAGCGTTTTCTGTTTCCAGAGGAAATTTGTTTCTGATAAAAAATTCAACACAGGAGCAAAGCGTTGGCTAAGTGACAGGGAAAAGAAACCCAGTAGGAGCAAGTATCCCTCAAGTGTTACAAAAGACCTGCGTAAGCTTTTCTAAGATGGAGACAGGAGGGTGGGGAAGGCCAGGTGAAACAAGGTCAACATTCAACTTCCACTCAAACATTATGAGAGTTGATTATCTCTGGCCCTCACCCACACACAGCCTGCAGAGTCTTCGTCTGTGTATGTATCTCTCCGGGTTTGTTGTTATTAATGCTGACATACTGTAGCTCCTGGCTATTTGCTTACCCTGTCCTCCTTCCAAATCTTTAGTTAAGGCAGATCACAGACACAGCTAACTACACTCACATACACAACCGAGATTAAATACATCCAGTCAGAGCATGGTTCAAGGCAACGTATCACCGGATAGAAGGGTTTCCTATCCAAACTGTGTTTACTGTGAACATGTATGGCCTTGGGTCATCTACCACATGAGATCATATCTCTATACCGATATAGGAAAAACACTATCCATATGATGCACTTCGTTTTGAGGCTATTTAGAGCAGTTGATTATAAATAGGGGAAAAAACTGAAAACATAAATACATTTTTCTAAGATCATCTGTTTTGGACTTATAAGCGAGATTTCCCAAAAAGGGCAAATGGTTTTATTGTATGCAGCAGCCCCGGGTCATTAATCATGAGATGCACACTTAATTAGGTTTGACTTAGTGACATTACAGCTGCAGCCACTTTTTCAGAGCAGATTTAAAAGGCAGGGCACAGATGCAAAACAAACAACTGCATAACCATTTGAGTTTCTAATAAAGTTTGTCACATTTAAATGCTAAAATTTCCCATTCACAGCTCCAGTCTAATTACTTAATTAACTGGTAGCAGAATGGACCACGCAAAGGAGCCTGTTGAAAGCAACAAAGCTCTGTTTTGGTTTGTTCTTTAGCCTTTTATGTCTGCCATACACCAATTACACATTTTCTTATAAATGCCATCTTATTTGCTACAAAGCCATCCATTAAGACCTGAACACAAAGAGTTGTTCACACTTTTTCTGTGCACTACTGTAGATCCCTCACTAAAGGAAATAATAATTACATGATAATGATAATGAAGATAGTTCTTTGAATAATCTCAGTTTTGAGAAAAACGAGTTCTGACCAGACTGACGAGCTAATATATTTTAAATAATAAAACAAATATTTAAAGTTGCACAAGAAATGCTACAGCTAGCTGCTTTAGCTTTATGTGCTTGCAAATACACTTTGAATTTTATGCACAGCCTTTCCAGAAAAACCTATTTCAGTAAATTGAACTAATGCTTCTCTTGTAGTGGTTTTTGTCAACAGCGGCTGAACACAGGAAATGTTTCTTTGCATTTATAGTAAATATGCACAGAATATAAGGTCTTTTTGCTCTGCAGCGGACATCTAGAGGAAAAAAGGAAGGTATTACGGTGCCATTATTAACAGAATTGTGATGAACAATAATGACCCATTTTGTTCTACTGAAGTCTAACAGATACGTTTTGTAGAGGATGAGCAGTAAACACTGGACAAAGGCCAGGAGGGCATCTAAGTGAGCAGATGGTCCTTGGTCTAGGAGTGCACTCAACTGACTTGTTTTGCAGATGAGTTCTAGGTATTGGATGGGATAGAGGTGAGATCCAGGAGGAAGGACAACAGGTGAGTTTCTCAACAGGAGCTGCATGCAGAGAGATGGTTATAGCAACTAAAGAGAGGCAGGTGGCAGTTCTTACAGGTAACTCAACAAGTATCAAAAACCAAATTTTGTTTAAAAAGTTGATCCAATGGATGCTCATATAAAAGTATTGGTCTAAGCACCAAACCCTGAGGAACTCCATGAAGGGAGAGCCATGAACAAACTTGACTCTATCAGGTCAATATGACTTGAAGTACTGATGTTTCGTTACCATGTTCAAGCCTAAAAGAATATTATGGGCTGCACTGAGATCAGACCAGTCCACCGTGTGAGCTGTTTATGTGCTATGAGCTCCAAATCCAGACTTCCCCATGTACGTTTTTGAACTGCAATAAAATATAAATCTGAAATAAATTATTCTTAGTCACCAGTTAATAAAATATTTCTGGGACGTTTTAATGCTTCTTACCAATATCTTTCTTCCTTTCAAACATGCCCTAGTTTGTGTAAGATTTTAAATATTTTAGAGTGGATTGAAAGAGACTGAATTTTAGCATTTTGTAACATAAGTTCAGGTTATATCAATAATGTTGCTTACACAACATTAAATATGCAACACATTGACAAGAGGAAGAGTTCTCATGTCCCATCGGAGAGTCCGGTTGACTTCTAAACACTCCGGTTTTCTTCTTCTGTCAGTTGTTCTCAAATAGGAGAGAAGTAGAGGAGACTTTTTATTTAGTCTGAAAGTCTTCACCAGAATGATCACTTATGGGAAGATGGGGACAGAAGAAAGGATGAGCTAAAGTGGAACACAATCCAGCTGAGACTTTATGAAAGCTGGTCCCATGTGTTTCCTCAGTCAGTCAGCCAAAACCTCCTTCAGCAAACCTTGAAAATCACATTTTTTTTTATAACCAAAAGAAGTCAAGCTGCACCTCAGCAAGCCTTTCATGCTATATTCCTTTTTCTCACAGCAGGACTATTTTAGGCATGTCTGAGGTAGTTTTCTCTCATTGTTTCACTCTACAAACCATTTTTAAGATACACTCAGAAAAACCGGAGCACCCGGAGAAATCCAGCAGGCACGTGGAGAATGTTCAGTCTTCAAAGGAAGTTTAAAAAAAAAGTGAAATGAAAGCACCAGACATTATACCAGTATGCTGTCCTGTATGTAACCTGAATCTAAAATATTTTATTGTTCGGTAAATTTAAAAAGATTTTGTGTTTCTACTTGTGTTATACAGTTGGCATGTAAAGGTATATTATGTGTGCACATAGACAGAATTAGAAGAATTAGGTTGCAAAAAAAAAAACATTTTAAAATACCCATAAAATTTGTCTCAGTAAAAGAAATGGGCATTGTTTAAACTCTTTGACCAGTGGGACAATTCCTTGATTCTTTAACTTAAATTCTGTATTGGCTACAACTTTCCGGCTCCCTGGTATTTTTCCTAAACTAAATAGTAAAAATGAGTAAATACCAAGGCCTCTAACTAGGGGTATCGGTTAAAGTTACCCGATACCAGGAACCGATACCAGTGGCTTCACTGTCTGTGACTTGTGATTTCTGTTGTAGTTTCCTATATTGAACACTAGGGGGAGCTATTGAGCTAAAGAGGAACAGTGTGGGTTGAGAGCTGGAGATGGTGCCAAATAGTTCATTTTATTTGGTTAAAATGTGGAAAACTGCAATAATTTCACTGTAAAATCACAGAAAATTGTTATTTTTAACCTTATATTTTAATTTTGTGATCATTTTTGAATATATTTTAAGTTTTTTTTTATCTAACTCAGTTATTTGTTGTAAAAAGCAGAGAAGAAAAAATAAAACCTGTATTCCAATTTGTTGCATTTTTTTGTGTGGTAGAAGTATCGGTACTCGGTATCGGCGAGTACTCAGATTTAAGTATCAGTATCGGATCGGTTTTGAAAAAAGTGTTATCGGTACATCCCTACCTCTAACCAATACATGGTTAGATGTTCACTTTTTTCTTCATTTACAGTAGAATTTGCAAGTTTTATGGAATCTAGCCAGGCAAATTTTGCTTACCCCATTGGAAGATTTTTGCGCAAATCTGGAAAATTGGACTATAGATTTGGCTTACTTTAAATAAGGCTGTAAGAATATATTTTCTTTTTAAACAAAAAAATTATAGTCATATAAGTGTCTAAAAATAATGCTTTTAAAACTTTCTTAGAAATCTGTTTTTGCAGTACATGATCTGTCATCCATATACATAAAGAGATGCAACTTCATGAAGAAAAGAAAAATTTTAAAATAGATCAGACAACTTTGACAAAAGTAGTCACACACAAGCCTCCTCTACTACATTTACAAAAAACACAAAAGGAGAAAAAGCATGTTATGCAAGTGGTATCTCTGCTTTAACACACACACCCAGCGGCATGCTTGTATATACACACACAGAAACACAACCCGTCATCCAGGGGTGATATCACTTTAAGGCAAGCCTGACTTGGGGCGGTGTGGTGGCGTTATATAACACGGCTGGCCAAGCACAGCTAAGCATTTTTAACTGGGCCAACAGCAACTCTGTGAGGAGAGCTGTGTTTGTATTCATGAAGAGAGAAATGTTGAGACCAAAAATAAAATAGGGTTAACATAAAAGTTATTTTAATGAAAAGAGGATTGGGTTAAGAGGGGGATTCTCATAAACTGACTAAATATAAGCAAACTGAGGGCTGTTTTAGTTTTTAAGGAGTCTAAGATCTGTTCAAGTCAAACCATTTGTGAAGTGAAACAGTTTCCATTTGTCAAGTTTCACACATGAAAAAAACTTGAAAATATCTGGTGTACTTGCAAATTGTAAATCTTCCAAAGTTGACGACAAAGCCATTTAGAACGAATGCAATTCCTGAGCTGCCACCATGTTTAATTTCAAAGTTGCAGCTCTGCTGTCATTGAGCTGTGATTGGCTCACCTAATAGAGCACTGTGATTGGTTAGAATGTGGCTGCAGAGGTTCGTGGCTACTAGACCAAAGTTTGCAGAGAAAAACTGATGGTCTAGTTTTTTAGGCTAACGGTATCTTAGAACATACACAGCACACCTGTACACTTTTCCAACCAAATACACTTTATGCAGTGGAATGTGACTCATTTTTTCAAAACCTGTATCTTGGGTCTTGTCTGGTATGGCAGACCCAGATCTGTATGTAAAGTTTGGTATTTGATGATTAAATTATTGGTCAGGTTTGTTTTGTTGTGTATTTGGTATTTAGGAATCTCAGACCAGGTACTGTATGATCTCTCACATAGTATATCATCTCCCAGAAGTGGTATCAAATGAAAAGGGAGTTGTATTAGATACCACAGTGCTTTAAAAAATATATAATTTTATTAGAGCAGAGCATCAACCTCACAGTCCTTTATAACCTACCTTTTGGTATTCTGTAGCTTCATCCCTTTGGAAAACAGTTTGTAACACTTTTATCTGAAATGGTTCATTACACCCTCTAAACCCTGCTGCTTTAACATCTCCGTGAAAACATAATGGAGACAACTGCAGAGGTTCTATTTTTGTGGCATTTTGCCACTGTATGTCACAGATATTTAACCTAAAGTAAAGTAAATGGTGTTGACTTCAAAGGAAAAACTAATATTGTTTTTAAAGGGACACTCCACCAGGAAGTGATTTTTTGTCTATTGCCATATTCCTCATAGTTAGATCTGTGGGCAAAAACAAATTGAAAACAGCACAGCTGTTATCCTGATCCAGCAGTACTCCTTTAGCTTAGCGTAAAACACTGTAAGTGAATGGTAACAACTAGCATTGTGAGAAAAAAGTCCCTAAAACTCGGTAGTGATACTAATGATACTAATTCTGTTTAGTGACTTCAGTAAACATATCGGCTCTAAGTGAAAATAAAAAGTAACATACTATTTTAGACTCGGGACTACTTTATGACAAAGAACAGCTGTAAGCCTCCGCTGAATGGCGCAAGGACATGACGCAGCAGCTCCAAAGACGCCTACGTCCGAAAGCACGTGTCCAAAGGTTGTTTGCAAATCTCACAGATGATGAAAAATAACACAAAGTCGGGAGCTGCACAGAGATTATCTTCAAAAAACGTTACCGGGTTTAGCCTAGTAGCCAGTAAGTAGTCAGTATTTGTATTTACAGACGTAGGCATCTTTGAGGCAATTGCATTATTTTTCTATGTATCAAAGTTTTCTAAATGTTTTAAATGATATTTCAGGTCTAAACTATGATCTATGGGTTGAGTTCCACAACATAGTTCTGAAGACCCTCCTCCTACTGTATAGACCCCTTTGCATTCTTTCTGGCCGGTGAACTTTTCAGCCAATAAAATTAAAATGTACACATTGTTGGCTGTCAACGTGCACGCGCTTCGCACAAACCTGTAGCAGGACGCTCAGTGTATTTCTCTGTTTACAGTTCCAGCCGTCATGGAGGAGTCAAAGCTAATTTCTACTAAAAAGTTATCCATTCCTCGGCTACTGAGGGATTTATTTTAATTTTTAAACATTTCTCCTCACAGAATGGCAAGGCTTGCCAAGGATACATATTTATTTTGGTCAAGAACTTTATTCAGGACCAAGTGTTTCCTCATTTCTGGGTTCAGCTTAAGTACAGCAGCAGTTCCAGATGAATGTTTTATATCACAGCAGGGACTAACCCCTATAGGCTACAGTCTCTGATATAATTGTTAAATCTACAGCGTTAGAGACATTTCTGTGTTTGCTAACACCTATTACCTGTGGCAGTCATCAGAGGTGGATCTAGCGTGGGCCAGTGGCACCCTAACAGCAAGCTTGGACCCCACAGTGCCCCCCCCTGCAAGTACAGAGTCTCAGGCATTAGAGACGAATACAGAAACCCACATAAATTCCCAATGTATGTGATTTCTCTAAGGAAGGACACATGCACGACTGTTCTTTTTAAATAACTTACGAGTTTAGTCCAGAACAAAAATGAATTTTTAAGCTCATTTGAGGACTACTCAGACAACATTTATACCTTTGAATCTCAAGAAGCTGAACATTTTTGATTGTGTGTGTGTGTGTGTGTGTGTGTGTGTGTGTGTGTGTGTGTGTGTGTGTGTGTGTGTGTCTTAGCTGGCAGGCAAGACATCTGAATGGCTGCCCTACATACCCAAATAAGTCCCATCACATAATTCTACATTACACTTGCTTAAGTCAGCAGGGATGAGGCTCACATGCACAAACACACTTTGTTCACACACTTTCCTCATCCGCTGCCACTCAGCTCATCCAGCTCTGGTTTGATTAGGTAGGTCTGAATGCTGAGACCCATTCATAATAAACAAACACACACATCCATTAGAACTCACACAAGTAAAAAAAAACCTTATGAATGACAGATGGACCGTTGATCCACGGCGTGCGTTCTTTGATTGTGTTTTTAGGTGCTGTGATTTGCCGTGGGCAAACGTTTTACACACGCCCTTCTGCTCTGCCTCCCCCACACACAGACAATTAACACCTTAGCCTCCCCCCTGGTATGCTGAGATCAAGCTCCGTAGTCCTAATCAAACATGAGTGCTCACATAGTTTCACACCTGTGCTGTGCCCATTCATATTACAAAGACTCCATTCCAAGTTATACCAGTGAGTTTAGCAACGCACAATTAGCCTGAGTTAGTGATTAGCCTGATACACAATTAGCCTCCAGCCCTGACATACTTTTTATCATCATCTGAGAGGGCAGCGTGAAGGCTTAGGACCACCGGAGTAATGCACTGGATCATTTATCTGGGTACACCTGGCTATTGCTCATTTTTGTCAAGAATTTAGATTCTAACTGCAGAATAGCCTCTAATACTTTCTGCATTGTAAAGTGTTCAGTCCTTAATTAGTGTCAAAAACAGCGCTTGTGAAAACATGGTTTGTGTTGATGATACAGGTACACAGAGCAGAGTGTCCTAGCATAGTCACGTGTTCTTACCTTCTTCCACAACAAGGTTTCAGGAGTAGAGGTCTGGGGGGGGGGGCATGAAATATCATCCTCCTTTCATGGTTACAGTTGTTTAGAGACAAACTGGTTATGGAGGGAAAAACATACAGTACATCTTCTGGCTACTTTATTAAACATCCCTTGCTAGTTCCAGGTTGGACCTTCAGAACCGTCTTAATATTTGGTGTTATGGATTCAATAAGGTGTTAGAAACATTCTGTTTCTGGTCCAGATTGACCTGACAGCCTCACACAGAGTCTCCTGTTCCACCACATACCAAAGGTTCTGGACTGGATTGAGATCTGGTGACTGTGGAGGTCGTTAGAATCCACCAAACTTACTGTCATGTTCAAGAAACCAGTTAGAGATGATCTGATCTTTGTGACATTAAGCAGCTGGAGTTAGCATCAGAAGATGAGTCCACTGTGGTCATAAAGGGTTATTCCAGTATCTGCTGATACAGTTCTGGTGATCCTGTGTAAATCGTAGCCTCAGTCTCTACTTAGTTAACAGAAGTGACACTTTTGGTCTGCTGCTGTAGTCCATCTGCCTAAACATGTTGTTCAGAGATGGTTTGGACTTTCTACTGTATGTGTTAGCAAGCCATTTAACCAGTGTACCTAATAACGTGACCAGTGTAGGTATAAAGGTATTTCATGCATCCTTTTTTAGAAAAAAAACCTCTAACTCTAGCGTTATTGTGATTACAACCGTTAACATATTTACCAGATAGTAAAGCGTTAATTGGAAGTTGAAGCTGCAGTACAAATTTAAAGGCACACTATGCAGTTGTGCATGTTTTGGCACCCCCTAGTGTCCGTTTTAAATCACTGCTGTTAAAACATTAGCACCATTGTTTCTAAGTCTAACTGTTGAAATGTCTCCTCAGCCTTCAGTGCTTTCTACTGGAGTGGATCATCACTCATTTAAAGAAATCAGCTGTGTTCAAGCAGGGAGAGATTAAAAAAATCAGGAATCATGAACTAAAAACACTCCGGAGCTAGCATAACAGCTAGCCACATTGGGTTAGCCTAACCCAATATATATTTTACATCATTTCATGCAAACAAAATATAAACCTTCACTGTGCTATGGAGTTTGTGTTACAGGGTTATTTACATATAACTCTATGGTTATAGCTTCCCGTAGGACTACAGTTTTAGAATGTAATACTTTCAGACAAGATCTCACATTATTATAAATAACGGTGTATTTTTACAGATGTCAATTGAGCTTTTTCCAGTTTTTCTGGCAGATATATAAAATACCTACAGGATAATGACTGTAACTTTTGCAAAACATGATTGTTTACAGACATTTCAGTGGTTATTTGCAGTGGAAAACTTCAGGCAACAAGACCTAGCTTTAGCATTTGGTGCTTCAACACTTTGACTTGACTTTTCTGCCAGAAGGACATGTTTTTAAAATAGTATTTGTGCAAACATCTGATATTTTTAATGTTCTTTCGACAGTGGCTTTGGACTAGCTTTTAGCTTGTTTGTTATGTCTAGAATAACCTATTGCTCTAACATCAAATTGCTCTCTACAACAGACAAATATTTACAGCCTTTTTCTTAGAAACCTTAGAAAAAAATCTGAGATCTTCATTAGGGTTGGAACTATTCCGTCATTGTTATTTGGCAGCATCATTGACATCAAAGTTTACAAATGGAAGAATAAAGAATAAAACAATCTGCAAACACAGAGAGCTGTGATTACATACAAAAGGACTGATGAAATAAAAATACACCAGAAAGCTGGGGTTCATAATTCCTGGCTCATTCCTGAGCACTCAGCTAAGATTGGCTCCCAAACCCCAGCAATTAATTATCCGCAGGCACGATACGGACACCTGCAATGATTTATGGGGCCCCGTTATTGAGATTCACTACACTGAAAGGTCAAGTTCAGGACACTAAAGAAGCACTCAAAATTGTGCCCCAGCAGTTTAAACAGATGAGTTAAAAGCACCCACATCCAGCAGAAAGAAACTTTTATTTAATGCGCCTTAGAAACAGATGTACGCACGCACACACACACACACACACACACACACACACACACACACACACACACACACACACACACACACACACAGATGCTTGCCTAGATTGGACTGTTGCTTGATGTTTTGTTGTTTTTGCCCATGGGCTCCTTTTTCCTTCTGTTCTGTTCATCCCAGGCAGAGAGAAAGGGGAAAAAAGAAGAGAGAATGCATCTTCATTATTTTAGTCGAGTGGAACATATCCTTATTTATTATGTCTGCATGAAAACATTTACTCTTCCAGAAAGTGTATGTAAAAATGATTTGGTGAGCTGATGAGCATGTTTTCACTCAGTTTTCCACAAGTTTAGGGAACAGACTGAAGTTCTCACCCACAGAAAAGTGGAGTAGGTAGTGTGTTGCTGAAGGACAGGACGTGCAGCTGTGGGTGGGAACAGTTGCTGCTGGGGGACAAACTTGTTGCTGTCAGCCAGGACATGATTCCTCAGGCTAATATCAGAGTGCCGGAAGCGTTTTTCCAGAGATTTTAACGAACATGAAGGAAAAACATGACTCATAAAATAATTAATGTTCAATGAAATGTTCAGATTGTCTAAAGTAGGTTTCTGTGGAAATAATATGAACAATTAACATCTCAGTGGTTCTCAACTGGTCTGCTTTTGGACCCATCATCCTCTCTTAATAACAAACCATAACCCAAATTGGGAAAAATATCAACTTCTTGAATTTATTTCAAGAAATGATGGTGCAAAGCCTACGTTTAATGATACAACCATCAAGTAGCGGTGCTAGAGAAGGTAGTCTTCACCTTTAGCCCCAATTATCTGCATTTTAGGTTCAACCAAAACCCTTCATTTCATGAAAATCTGACTTTTAGACAGAATCAACTGTTTTCAGACACAAACGTGTAATAAAACTGCCAACTACTGAGAAGTAGATTTAAAAAATAATCTAAATATGTAGCCCCGGGTAAGAACCCACTCATTGATTATGACTGTATTTTTAAACTATTCAGTCACTCACAAATTACCTATTTGGAGAAATAGTATAAGTCCTACTTTTGAAATTAAACAACTTTTAATCCCAAAAGAATTACTGATGCGCAGGTTGTCTTCCCATGGGTCGGGTCAATTTTTACTTCAGTGCGGGACGGTTTGGGGCAGGTTCAAATCAGGGGTCGCGTTAACGGAAATTTTCTCGTCCATCCATTCGTTTTTCTCCACTCATCTGAGGTCGTATCGCGGGGGCAACAGCCTGCCAGGCCTCTTCCCAGCCACCTCGGCCAGCTCCTCCACGGGATCCTAAAGAAACATGTCCTACATTTGCTTGCATACCAGGGGCATCATTTATAAAACAGAGTTGAATCTTTACTAAAAGTGTACTTAAGCTCTGCATAAACTGCCTACTTATACAAAGTCATTTTCAGACTTATAAAACACTGCATACACACAGCTGCATGCAATTCCCACTTATAAATTACACCCTTCCTAGGAACGTGTGCAGGTGATTTTGGATCATAACCTGCCTCCTACACATCCACATCCTGCCATAACGACCAATCCAAAGTACCTCATTAATATTCTGCATTTCACAGTTAATCATGGCAATAGAGAGGTCTAAATAAGACAATTTCACAGAGACAGAAATCGACTGATATGGTTTATTAAGGCACACCTGTGTAATATTCATGCTGTCTAATCAGCACCTTGATGTGCCACACCTGTGAGGTGGTATCAGGGCCACCTGGTGATAGGCCCTGGAGCTAAAATGTACTGTAGGGCCCCCCACCCCTTATAACCCCCACTCCTCTTCACTTTGCCTGATTAACAGTGACCCACACGCTGTCCACTCATTCAGCACCATGGACAGCGACATGACCAAATGGCAGCCAGTGATTACAGATCAACATTTAAAGATCGGCTGTGAAATCAAGTCAACATTTTACATGAAAAACAGAACATGCCTCCTAAGTTGTGGTTAAACAGCTTTTTGAGGGAAAATGGCTTGTAGACGCAGTAAAGGTGACATCTTTGTTTTGACATGGCTCTGGTCTAATTTTTGACCAACTTGTTCACTGGTGATGTCTCACCAGTGGCCCTGATTAAGATTAAGTTTCCTTCATTGCAGAGGAAGGCGCCCCAAAATCATAAATACACTGTGATTGGTAAGCTCATAGTCCAGTTGCTCTTGGAGCTCATTATAACTAATGTCCCTGGTCTTTGTTGGTATTGTTTTTACTGCACACAGAAAATGCCTTTGCCTTGTTTGATAGGTTTCATGTTTTTATGATTTTATAATTTGTTTGATAGAGGTTTAATCTCTTTAGATTTGTTTTATAGCAGATTATCATGGATGGAAGTATCACTCAAGTCTCATCACTGCTGCAACCTGTCAGTCTGTAAACTCTCCTGTATCAGTGTGGTGATGTGTCTTGTTGCAGAAAATTGTGTGATGTACAGTTTGTGTTTATAAATGTCAGCAAGGAGATAAAGGAGTTTATCAGACAAACATTCAGGCTTCACTAACTTTCAGTCCAACCTTGTGGTTTAGGAAGATGTAAACACGTCAGGGCGAGAGATAAGAAAAGTTTCAGGGTTAAAAAAACTTTTAGTCAATAATGTTTTGAAGGTAAATAAATTTAAATCATAAAAAACCAGTCAGTGTAATGCAGCAGAGACTAAACCTGACTTTACAGCAGGAGACAAAGATAGGACATATTGCACAAAACATACTTGCTCTGGTGCACGCCTAGCTCATCAGTTGGACTGTGGTGCAATAACATTTTACCTTTATGCCCCATCTGCTTCCAGTATTAACTCGGGAGTCATTACAAATATGAAGCTTATAATTCATGTGTGCAAGCAAAACTCCACTGATTACTTCTATCTGTTGTGGTTACGATGCCCGAAGAAACACACCCGATAGGGGAACACATGAGGTGTGACGCAGGATTGTTTTTGTTAAATATTAAAAATTAATTGGTTTAATATAAAACCAGCCATCTGTGTTGCGATTGTAACTAAAATGAATATAGAGATGTGTTTATTACCAACATCAAATGCTGATTGTAGAATAGAAATAATGTTTAAGTTTGATCTTATTGGTTCTGTGAGGAGAAATAATAAGTCTGCAGCTTACAGTAACTTTATACATGTTTTCACAAATTCATAAAATGCATTCATAAAAACGGTTTCGCTTTCCTTTTGCTCTGAGTCAATAATAACAACCAGTCTATGGGGTAAGGTTTGTGCCAAAAGGATGAACCAAAAACTCCAGTCACACACAAAATGAACCCAAATAAAGCAACTAAAAAGAACATTTCACAAGCAAATGGGTGAAATCCATCCATCCATCCATTTTCTTTAACCGCTTCATCCTCCACAGAGGGTCGCGGGGGAGCTGGTGCCTAACTCCAGCGGCCAAGGGGCGAGAGGCGGGGCTAAAGTGTGAAATTCAAAAGAAAAAAAAATCAGTCTATAAATAAAATAATTGATAAGTAAATATTTGTTTGTTTTTGGATTATTTCTAAACAAAATACTTATTTTTACTTCTTATATATATAATAATGTAATTTAGTATGATTTGTATATTATACATTTAACACAGAGCATTTAGGCTTTTATTCTGAAGGGGAATGTTTTGGTTCTGCTTCACCTTGATTTTACGTCTGCTCTAGGTGTTTGCTTCGGAAATAAAGTCTCTTTGGGAGGGGCTTTTCAGTGCTTCAATCTGATTGGTTAGGAGCGTTTGATGTAGGTGGCTCCATATGTATGCCACCTACTTTATTTGGGTATATTTTGTGTCTGTAAATTTTTGTTTGATCATTTTGGCACAAATCTGATCCCATACTTTGTGACCACTTTGTGATGTAATTATGAAAATGACAATATAAAACCTCTAGATTTTTAAACAGTTATTAGTACAATACTTCATGCTACATATTCTATGTATTTAAATAAATCAGTGGTTGTAGGACTTATTTGTCTCTATACCAACACATGACTTTTACATGTTACATGTTGGAATGAGCACCTCTTTGTAGTTCAATCTGCAGCGTCTATGAAAGCTGCTTGGACTTCATTAGAAATAAAGCGCACCATAAATAAATACATAACTAAAATATGTTTTCATTTATAGTCAAGTGATTGCATATTACACCAGTTGCTCACTTGTTATGATTTAAACTGAGATGGGCCTGTTCTGGATATAGTACTTTTTTTTACTACTATAGTATAGTACTTTCCTGATGGACTGAAGGTCAGTGGGGTATGCATTTTGGTCAAATTATACCACTGCATATTACTGTTCCTTTTCCATGTATATTTTGTAGTAAGTATTCACACTTATTTTTAATTTACATTTTTAAAAATGCAGTAGCTAAATCAATGTTTTCACATATATTTGAAGTGATTTCTTTATTGCAGTGCTCACAAATGACACAGAGAGGGCGCTGTCGCAAGTTTAGTTTTTGTCCCCTTATAAATTGGGGGCTCGTCCAGGATGTTATGAGACTAGATCAAGTGTCATAGAGACAGTAACTTCATATCATTACATCATATTGTTCCTTTTCCATGTACATTGTGTTTTTGTAGTTCTCATAAAGAGAACATTCCTCCAAATATTCATCAAGGTTTGTTTTGAGATGGGTCAAATTACTCCAACACACCCAACAGGGACACATGTTTCTTTTTCATTTACTTAACTACGTTTTCTTTTATATTGTTGAGTGATAATTCTTATCACAGATGGGATTCCAAGGTTCTTTTAGTAAGTAATGCAGGTCTGCCTTAAAAACAAATCTATAAGGAGCACTGCTGGACACACAAAAACAAAACGACAAGGCTGGTTGGAGCTGCCAGAGCCAGTTGTTTGTCCTACTGAAGGAAATGGGAGGTGATTTTCTGAGATCCAAAGGGAAGAAGAGAAAATGACAAAATAAACCAGTGCTCTTTTCTATCTGTTCTCTATCGTATACTTGCCTCTCTGCAGAAGAAGAATGATCTGCCACACTCTTTTTGTCTAGCTGCCTGACAGATAACACACACACACACAGTTTCTCTTTCACACACACACTCTGCCCCTCTCAGTTTGGGCCACCTCTGTGTGACCTGATGAATGACATCCACATTTCAATTACTGCGCCTCCTCTCTGTACCTCTGGCTGTTTTTGAGACCGTCTCTCAAATCTTCCAAACATACTCTTAAAATGTCCAAATCTCACCTGTAACCTCAGGATAAATGACAGAGTTCATCGTAGAAGCCCATTATTGCCCAAAGGTAAGGTCCAAAAAGCAAATTAGGGAGCAAACAGGTAGAACAACATGAAAAAAGAGGTTGTGTCTGTTTTTTGTGACAGTGTGGATATATTTTATACATGTCTCTGACAAAATGTTTATTTTTCTCCTAAGCGATAAATTTGAACAAAAATGCTGAAATACCTTATCGCTACATGTCAAGAATATCCACATCACCAACAAATCAAAATAAGCTTAGCCAAGAACATGCATTTTACTGTGATAAAATTGGGATTTCCACCTCAACTTTTAACTTTTCATCACACAAACATAGTTTAATGTTACTAGTACTCATACCTGTCTTCTGCTTATCCCAATAAACATGTGGTATCGAGGGGACACGCAACATTAGGCTGAGTCATGTTTTATGCACTAAATTATATTAAAATCGTCACTTTGCAGGTTGTTTTAAAAACTTTATTTACAACAAAAACTCAGTTTGCATGTGAAACTATAACCGTATTGGGAAAAAAAATTATCTTTACCAAATAAAACTTTTAAAAATATGGATGGGTGATGGTTTCCAGTAGGGATGAGCGAGTACAGCATTATCTGTATCTGTTCAACCATCTAAATTATCTGTATCCGTATCTGTACTCGGAGTGGGCGGTGCCTAAACCGGAAGCGGGCGGGGCTTGCCCCGGAAGTGGGTGTGGTTTGCCCTGAAGTGGGCATGGCTTACATGGGTACATTATTTTAAGTCTGAAATTGATATGGATTGATCAGAATTAGCTATATGTATTGTTTATTTGAAAACTATTTACAGAGCAGCCTCAGAATTGAGATTCAATGTTTTTGATCACAATATTAAAGGCTGGGTTTTTCAACCTTTTTGGAGCCAAGGTACACTTAATCATTGGAAATAATCACCACAGGGCGATTTGCTCAAACCCACCCAACACTCACCAGACCATTTGAAATCTGAGCTCATTGATGTTTGATAAAATTAGCAGGTTGAATTTGGTCCAATCAAACATTTTTAACACTAAAGCAAATGTATCTGTCAGGACTGCAGCTGTTTACTAAGGCTCACCCTGTTTTAATAGTTTTACTGTAAACTCTCATCTGTCCACCTGACAATAAAGGATTAGATTTAGTTTACAGGTGACCTGATTAAAGCATCAACTGTATTTTTACATCAACTTCAAACTGATTTTTTCACCTGTCAAAAAGTGATTGTAGCATCCAGTTGATCTGTAATGGATTAAATCTGCCTCAAAATGACTTTATTTATCTACTGTTTATTTTACAGCATGCAGGACTCTGTCATCATGTTTTAGTAAAACTACTTTTGGGGTATTTACAGTAGTATTTAATATGAGCCTCTGAAAACAACTGTAACCCTCTGATAAAGTCACTGACAGATACATGTGTTTTTAGTGTTGATGTTTGATTTGTTGCATTTTAAGCTGTCCGTTTATGCTGGGTGACGCGCGCTCCCGTTCACTTTATTATAATGAGAGGCGCGAGCCCCGCAGAGTTTACAGGACGGACGCGTGATCAGATAACGGGACCTTCGTCCCTCAGCCAAAGAGAGGAGGAGTGACTGGAGAGAAAAAAAACAATGAGCCTCTCAGACTGTCAAAAATCGAGTTAAGCTGACGGGTTTTTACACCGACCTTTTTTCTTTTCCAAATGCTCATCACGCAGGATGAAAGATCCTGTGTGATGCCCGCTGATCTGGGAACACTGGGCCCCCAGATCAGCGGGCCCAGTGTCCGTGGGCCCGCTGATCTGGTTTTATGGACCGGTCAGATCAAAGTATGAGTTTTAAAAAGTCTGGACCAACGCTAGTCCACCAGGAAACGCTCGGGTTCACCAGAGCCAGTCTGGTTGACGCAGAGCTGCAGCGATCGCCTGTCCCCCCGCCGCCTCCTCCTCCTCCTCCTCCAAGCCGAACCAACTCCGAACCACACACTAGTTCGGTCCATTTCAGGAGGCCCTGCAGGTCCCGAGCTTGTCGCGGGCTGCAGTATCTTCTCATGGGCACCGCGCGTCTGCTCAGATACGCGCGGTGCACACTACACCTGGTCCAGGTGCGCATCTCCTTAGGCGCTCTGTGTGATTGCCGGGCAGAAAGCGCGAACAGAGGACAGTCAGACAGTTACCCAATCAGGATTTTCCTTCAGCCCGAGCACAGATAATAACGTGTGTCACTCGGATGATGCTCGTATTCGGAAAATATGCATTATCCGTACCGATACTCGTCTGAAACGGATATCCGGCTCATCCCTAGTTTCCAGTTCCAGTCCTGGTTCGGACATCCTGTGAGGAGACCCCCACATCGACCCAGGACAGGCTAGAGGAAGACCAAATCCCGGCTGGCCAGGTAACACCTTGGTGTTCTGCAGAAGGAGTCGGTGGAGGTGGCCGCCCGGGGAGAGGTCGGTCTGGGATTCTCTACTTGAGATGCTGCCCCTATGATGTTCTGTAGCCCCACCCCCTGGTGCCAAAACAGTGGCATCACATTGCAGTTGGAAATCACCAAAATTGGGGGGAAAAAACCCTGTCAACATAACAAGAGTTCATGACAATAAGATCAAAATACAAAATCCTCAGAAATCAAAAATAATGCACTGTAAAAACCGAGTCATTCATTTCACGTCTTTTATCTTTCAAAGGAACTTTTTTAATCGGATGTTTTTTTCAGTACTAATGTTTTTATTTTTATTCAAATTCTTTTGTACAGACCCAGTAATCTTGCATTATGTATACATTTGTGTAAAATGGAATTTGTTTTTTTTTTTATCTATATTAACAAGAAAGTTGTCTCAATATTTTATGATTTCTGGAAAAGGGATGGGATTACATAAGGATGCACTTTTTGTACTACTTTTTAGACGTGGTTTAAATCAGGAACGATGGAGGCGTATCTTAGTATACTTTTAATAATTTAATTATATTTTTTGTTTTGTCGTTTCTCTGTGTAGTGCTTGCATGTTTAAAATATTTTAAGAAGGAACTGAATGTATGGCTGAAAATGAAATTTTCAGTGCCATTTTTTATTTTCAGCACCAATATTAGCTGCTATCACTCCAGTCTAATGCTGAGGATGAAGCCTGATGCTTCTTCATAAAGTAACAAAATAAACAAACAAATGAACAATTTATTAATCTTCTGTAAAGAAAAATAATTATTCTAGCCCACTCTCTTTTGTACATGACTTGGTGTGGGGATCCTCATTTACATTTACACTTAAACGTAAGCTACACTGATTATGTTGATCAGATTCAGGATAATTAAAGGTCAAAACTTATAG
The DNA here is from genome assembly GCA_006937965.1 of Callopanchax toddi. Lineage (NCBI taxonomy): Eukaryota > Metazoa > Chordata > Actinopteri > Cyprinodontiformes > Nothobranchiidae > Callopanchax > Callopanchax toddi. Next base: position 1,582,152 of record SSNR01000107.1, on the reverse strand, counting down.
AAACAAAACGGAGGTAAATAGACCCTGTGCACGAGAAGATGCTAACTTACGGGTTGAAACCGGATGTACTATCTTTCGTTTCCTGTAGCTGTATTTGGCGGTCAATCCTTACTGTGAAGATGGACTACAGAATCATGTCCAAATTACGAAAAGGAAAGGATCGGGTTAAAAAAAGGTCGTTAAGGGTCTCTATATATCAGAGGTTGCGCTAGACTTTTTGGTTTTCCATCATTTTGACTGACAGGGTTAAAAAAAATCCGGTCATCGTCACTTATTAATTTTTAAAATGATAATAATTACATTTTCAGTAGCATTATTACTCTAACACCGGGCCCATTTAGCACATACATCCATAGGATTAGACACTAAATTAGTCGGTCAATCAGTCATCATACAGACATTTCTAAAAACTCCGTTTGGAGTCGTGAGCAGCGCAGAGAGGTGCAGCTCTGTGCGCTCCGCGGGACTCTGATTACCGTATAATATTAACGGTCATTATGAGATCATGAGAGCGAGAGAGGGGGATGAGGGGTTCACATTTTTTTCATTGAGATACTCAGGGGAAAACCTGGCGCTGCTGTTTCGGACCTCCTCGCGTTTGGAGTCCAGTTCTATGTGCGCGCGGCTCGCGGAGCAGATTTTGCGTGTCAACAAGCCTCCACAGCCTATGAACGCTGCTCTGAGAGCGCATTACAACAGGAAGTGTAGTTAATCCATATCTGATCGCGCACTGAGCACCGGATTGCAAAGGGGCGTTTGAGCGGTTCGGGTCTGACACCTGATGCACACCGGCGGACCAGTGTTCTTCTGTTGCAGGACGTCTGGATCACAGGTCTGCGCACTTGGTGGAGATGCAACATTATTTCTGCATCCTTAGTTCGAATTATTAGTGGGGACAATTCAGTGATTTCTTATGGCGGTATGATGGACGGGCAGGCGCGCGCGCAAACTTGTCAGAATGACCGGCGCCCTTCAGATCTTTCCGTCAAAGTAAAAAAAAAAAAAACGGTTAAATACTGGAAATTTCCGGTTAACGCGACCCCTGCTATATATTAGGATTTACGATGGGGAAGGTTGTGAACACCTCATCTCTCTCTCTCATGAAATCATAATGAACGTTAATGTACGGTAATCAGAGTCCCGCAAAGCGCACATAGCTGTGCCTCACCTGCTGCTGCACTGCGCTAATGTGCTTTTTTATATAATAATTATTTATATTTTAGTGGTTATAAGCACAAACTATTTTTTTTACATAAAAACTTACAATTGTTATGTCAAATAAATGTGTTGCACTTGATACATTTATTAATTTTAAAGTTGTATTTTTTAAAAATAAAATCAAATCTTGATTTGATTCCTTTGCGCAAATTTAAATGGATAAATTACACTTGAAACACCTTTAAAATCTAATTTAGGTTGAGAAGGAAAACAAAGGACATGAAAATATTTGTGCTGTTAATGCAGTTATTTTAACGAGATTTGTTTTTTAGTGTAAATGTAATTATCTTGCAATTTTTTTTTGGTGCAAATTGCTCCCACTCAACTGTTTACCTCGGTAAAGCTCCTCTGTGGTGCACAAAGGCAGGTTGTAGCACCGGAATAATGAAGTCAAGCATTTTTGTAGCAGCAGCCGAAGGAAGCGCTGGGTGTTTACTAGTCAGCGTGCAATTTGGACGGCAGTCCCGTGTATTTTATGGATTCTTCTGAATGTGAGCAATGCGACACACAAAATGAATCTCAGCTTGGCTACATTATTAAGCAGCTAATCGAGTGTTGCTAATGGTAAACCTTGTTCCAGCCCTAACAAGTTGACAGGATTGGTTCTGGCTTATTATGCATGAAACCTGGGCTGTCTCAAACCGTGCTCTTTAAGACTGCATCTCCAAGGTGAATGTGCTCAGACAACATGGCGCTGACTCATGATTTATTTAGGAGAAAGAGGCCAAAATGCTGTAGCAGCATGTATTACGCTCTCCAAAAGAAAAGAATTTGTATTTTTATGGATACAAAGGCTTGTCACTGGAGTGGCGCCCTCAAAGCTACTGTTTTTGGAGCCTCAGTGCAGATACTTGATGGTACCCCCCCTTGTGATTTGGACCTCCTACAGGTCAACAACGGACCCTAGAATATCAGAACTAAAATAGACCTTTAAAACGATTCTAATCTAGTTTCTACTAGGATGTCAAAGGAGGCAAGTTCTGGATGTTTTCCAAGGCGTCTAAAGTGTGGGAATTATTAGAGCTGACTGACAATAAGCAGGTGGTCTGTTCACTCTGCTAGACGCCAATGGCTGATCACAGCAGCAGAGGCAGACCAGAGCTGTTGTTGAGCCAACTGAAGAAACCAAAGCCTCTGAGAGTTTAATAAATCTGTTAAATGACCCACAGAAGCTAGACAGCTGTGTGTCTGCTACATTAACAAGTCAATGAATGTTTTAGGTAACCTTTAGACAAATAACTGGGCCCATGTAAGTTGATTAAAACTGTGTGTATTTGAAGTAAACGAAACTTGCTACAGTAAGCTTGGCATCATCTCTACCTGTTTTACTACGTTTATTAGGTAATGGTCACATGACATCACATTGCATTCAAGCTGGAAGCTGCTCTGTGTGTTGAGGTAGATCAGTCTGTAGCTGATTCCCAGTCCAGTCTCCAGAACCACCTAATAGTAGGGAGACTAGTAATTAGTTGACTATTCAAAACATTTGATATGCATCCATCCATCCCTCTTAAAGCCATACTCAGTAGCCAGGTAAACAAACGAGGTCTCGCTAGCTATTTTACAGAAACACGTCTCGGTGAGCTCACCCCTCCCGTCGGGTAAAATCCATACGCCAGCCTCCCGCCGACATAGGACCCCGGTTTGCAAAGGTGACAAAGCAGAGTCTAACTCCAGCCGCAGAAATGTTCCCCCAGCTTTTCCTCTTTTCACCTCCAAACGTTTTTAGTTTTCTGCTAGCTGAAAAGGTGTTTTTTGGGGGGACTCTGGTATTTTTATCTTAAAATGGAATCACCCGCCAGCTCTCTGTCCTACTTCTACTTTCACTTTCACTTCCGGGATGTTCTGCCCCAAAATGTGTCCGGGCGGATTAATGCCAATCCAAGCAGTGAGGAAATGCGGCAGACAGACAGCTGGATTGTCCAATTCTATCGTTCGGTCCGAACGATAGGATTTATAGATAGATTTATAGATAAAACGATAGGATTTATTGATTTCTTTCGGATTTTTTAAAATCTCCACAATATATTTATGGCTATACTATGTTGGAACGTTGTTAAGAGGCTTTAAAAAAAACGTTAAAAGCTACATTGTTTACCTGGCTACTGAGTATGGCTTTAAAGGTACAGTTATCTTGAGATCCATTGTTCAGACGTGTGTAAATCATGTCCATCCGTCTTCTGAAACTGCTCTATCTTCCACAGAGGGGCACGGGGATCTGGTGCCTAACTCCAGCAGTCATGGGGCGAGCACGCCCTGTTAAGAATTTGGTGACACCCTGGACAGGTCACCAGTCCATCACAGGGTCACATATCGATTACAGCACACCTAGGGACAATTTACAGTCACCTATTAACCTAACAGTCATGTTGTTAGTCTGTGGGAAGTCGGAGTACCGGGAGAGAACCTACACATGCATGAGGAGAACATGCAAACTACATTTTTTATTTTGGGTCATTTGTTTGGTTCAGCTTGTTATGTTGCGCTGCATGGTGGTGCAGTTGTTAGCACTGTTGCCTCGCAGTAAGGAGGTTGTAGGTTCGCGTCCCAGCCTCTCTGGAGGTAGGCACCACCTTCCAGCAACCACACACACACACACACCTGGTTCTCATGTGTTAACCATCACACCGTGTCATTAATCAGTTAGAATCCTTCAATATGTGTTTCTTTGATCAATGTCACCAGTTCCTCTTCTCTTTTCATGTCACTCTTGTTTTAGTTTGAACTCCTTTTTTCAGCAGCAGCTTTGTTGGTGTGTTAAATGAAAAAGAGTTGTTGAATAAATCTGTCACCTTGTGATTAAATCAGCTCCATTAGGCTTCAACCTGTAAAGCTTGAAAAGGTAAAACTAGTACCTGCCTATGGGGTGCCAAATGTCAATAATACATTCAGTAATTATCAGCTCATTTTACCACAGCAACATTTTTAGTTTTAAATATTAATGTCAAAAATAAATATTTAAACATATAATATATAAGCATTTAGGATCAAACCTGCAAAAAGTTCATTTTAAGTATTTAGGATTTAATCAAAGTGTATATCAATAATAAAGAAAAAAAAACAGATTTGAACTTCATGAGAAATAAAAAATAAATAAACGTTCTGCACATGTTTATGTGATCCCATTTTTTCACATTGGATCACATGCGAAATATATATTCAGTTAATACATGTTTATTTCATAGATTTAAAGTTAAAAGAAATATTTTAAAATTAAATCTAAATGTTAAAATCTGAGTGAAAGTTTTAAACAGATTTTTTTAAACATTCAGACGTAAAATTACAATTTTCTAAATACTAAATGGTGAAGGAAAAAATACAATATTGCACCTTTTTAATGTCCTGAGGTGTTAAATGGGGGTGGCACTAGCTCAGTTGGGAGAGTGGCCGGTCTGGTAACCGGAGGGTCACCAGTTCAATCCCCAGCTCTGGCTGGGTTAGATTGTCGTTGTGTCCTTGGGCAAGACACTTCACCCACCTTGCCTGTGTGAATGTGAGTGTGACTGTGTGTGAATGTTGGTGGTGGTCAGGAGGGCCGATGGTCAGAATGGCAGCCTCTCTTCTGTCAGTCTGCCCCAGGGCAGCTGTGGCTACAGACGTCTGTCGTAGTTTACCACCACCGGTGAGAATGACTGTGTGAATGAATGATGCAACTCTGTAAAGCGTCTTTGAGTGACCTGAAAAGCGCTATATAAAACTGATGCATTATCATTATTATTATTAAATGTGACGAACTGTAGCTGTTAAAATGCTAAATGTGATCAAATGGTGCTGTTTATTTTGGAATATATTATTTTACAAAATGCATCCTCTTCCTGCCAAGATGCTGAGTCCAGTCAGTCCCTCCAGGATTTTGCGATGTTGCGATCGCAACTATTAACGCAAATTCAGCCAATCCTCGCAAGTTTTGCACGTCTTGCAATTTTATCCAATTAGTCTAAAATTTGATTAGTGTTTTGAATCGAGTCCCCACCACTAATTAAAATGTTAAAATAAGACGCACACACATTGTATAAAGCCAATGGTACAGACTATAGAAACATTTAAAAGGAAGGGAATTGATATTATTAAACTGAAACAATGTATAAGCGTGCCTTTTTGAAGGTGCCTTTTGCACCTGATTTGTCTGCATGATTTTATTTATTTTTGTATTCAAATGAATGTAAACAAATGTAGGTACCATGAAACATTTATTGATTTATAATACTCAGACAAGAAACACTTTAGTTTTTGTACTCTAAATTCTGTGAACTTGGAGCTGTTCTTTATAAGCCTTAGCAAAAGGTCGAAGCTTGGATGTTCTGCTGGACGGTCAAGTGTTCTTCCAGTGCACTTATTACAATAAAAAGGTTAGAATTTCATCATTTGACATGTTTAATGGATTTTAAAAAACAACTTTCAACTGATTATTGACAAAATTAAACAAAAACGCAAAAGAAAATATTGCAACTTTTGTTGCAACTTTTCACAAAAGCTGTCGTGAAATCAGGCTTTTTAGGCTGCAACAATCACAAAAAATTCCCGCGAAATCCTGGAGGGACTGTCCAGTATATTTTAATATACGTTTAATATTAACCTCTATTCTATGTTGAGTTTATTTTCATCAACCATCCAGAGGTTGTCTATTCTTTAACGCTGCATCCATCCATCTAGTTCTGTATCTGGACGGTCCCGTTCAGGGTCACTATAAACACAGAATATACGCCAACCTTTTAAATTTGTTTTATGCAACTCCAAAAACTACTTTCTGACTTATTCTGACTTCTTGCACTGAAAATTAAAATCGCTATCTGGCCCAAGAAATGGTTGATTACAGGGAATTAATCAGGTTAAGATTAAGGCAGCTGGTAAAGTTTAAAGAAATATATTTTGTGCTGAGAAATGCCTGTTTTCTTTTGTTGGGAGGGGCTGTCTTCTGGTTTATAAGCAAAAGCCCCTGAGTTCATTTTCATATTCTTTCCTTTAGGTTGGGCGCTAAAAGGACCCATATGCATCTTATGGGATAATAAACCCTTATTTATGGGTTAATCTTCTTGAAAAACACTTTATATTTCCAGCTCGGTTAGCCGTTTCTTCGAGGATAAAAACATTCTAACAAAATATTTGGCTGCAGAATAAATGAAAAAGCACTTTTTCCTCATTTCCACTACAATAGCCTGTTATTTTCTAATGGCAAAAGAGATTACTTTGATATAAGGGAAAGCAAAGCTGTTGTGACAGGACATTTCGACAGGACAGAGAACCTTGTGAATGGTGAAATTTTATTCTAGTCGCTCTAAAGAGAGAGAAAGAAAGAAATAGAAAGATAGAGAGATAAACAGTGCCACTGTACAGAAGAGCTCCTGTGAAATTCACACAAAAAATATTGTTTTTTTAACTCTTTATAACTCTCCATGATGATGTATTCCCGTATGAATTTACAAGCGATTTTTACAGGTGTCATTTCTAAATATATTCAAAATAGTTCCTTAAAAGTCTTTTTGAGGAAGTATTAGTTTAAAAAAAAAGCTCTATTCTTACAGCAAACAATAACGAAAGAGGTCTTGTATCTTTGGAGGGATAGCAGACTCAAAGTAGAGGGTTTGCTTTTTCATCTTCTTCTTCTTTAGAGCTGAAGTCCTGACTACACATGAAGGAGAGGGAAGCAGAGCTGGTGATACAGTATTTCTCACCTGCCATTGGAGGAAGAGCACGGATGTCCCGCCCCATTGAGCCAAGCCTGACCCCTGACCTGCCACGCCTTTTTTGGGCGAAACGTGGCCAAATAAAGGCGTCGCTCAGGGGTCGAGGCCCCTCGGCTTCTCCCCCCAAAACAGCAGCAGCATCTTCATTTGTGTTAAACACAGATATATATATATTTTTCTTTTTTTTTCTCTCAAATATGTATATACTCACACCTGGTTACAACGCATTAGTGATTATAACATCATAACCAAAGTAAAAACAAACAAACAAAAGTAGAAACATAAAAACATAAACTTGTTACATTTGGGGTTGCATGCCATCACCTCATTATTTATCATTAAATGTAATTAAAATACATTTTTGCCATTAAAAAAGAGCAGGGTTGTCATCACAAGGGTGTGTTTAGGGGTGTGTGTGTGTGTGTTTGAACGTAAAACAGCATCAGTTCTGTAAAAGTAGAACACTTTTGAGAGTCCACGAAACAAAAAATTGATGCCGTTTGATATTTTCCATGTGCATATTGTTCACTCTTCAGCGTATGCAGGCAGCATGTGGAAATAAATATGATAACAACAATAATAATAGTAACAAATATGCAGAGAAGATGCAAAATAAATACATGAAGAGAGTTCGTCAGTCAACATTGGGTAAGCTGGTTGGGAAGCATGAAGATTTTTACTGCAGTATCCCAAGAAGTACAAAACTATGATATGAGAGTGGTCGCTAAAAACGCTAAAGATCAAGCTTCAGTTGGAACACAGTGGCCAATGCAATCAACCGCCATTAAAAACAATGGAGAGGGCAGACATTCCCATTTGTGTAATCCGTATGAGAGTAGCATGTCAGATTTTGGGTGTTTTTTTACACCCTTTATTCTGTTCAGGGTGTTCGGTTTGGCAAAAAACATAGCTGCACGCAACACCCCCTACCGCCACCATCCTGCTCTTCTTCTTCCCTCGTTACCTGGGTGTTGCATGAGCTTGGGCACAGAGCGGAGCTGGAAGACCTTGGACTGGTACAGTAAACATCAGAAGCAGAACAGTTTCATTCTGCGTGTGGCCGCTATAAATTGTACCTGTGTTTTTTAGTTTTTCCTTTAAAAAACTTGTTTTATTAAAAAAATCTGCGGCACATCATGTTCTGTTGCTACTGCTTCTCTAAAACACACAGAATCATCCTGAGGTATCAGATATAATTTGGCTTTTGCGAATCCAATCAATCAAGCAAATCAAATCAATAACCATGGTTTCAATCACTTTTTTTATGTGTGTGCTATTTGCACAACTTCATGCTACAAAAAAAAAAAACGAAGTATTTCGTAAGCACACATGGAAATGATGAGTGTACTAAAGAAAACACATGAACAATCAGTTTAAGTTCTGGTTGAAAATTCAAGCTTACCCAAGTTCTTCCACCAAACACCACTCAGTCCTCATAAATGGATATGTGATGGATGAGTACAAAACATCGGCACCACCTTGGTTTCACCTAGTCTGTTCTGATCCCGCCAAAATAAGAGCTCAATCTCAAGTAGTGTTCCCTAAATAATCAAAAGAAACAGAGTTCTAGTGCTAAACGTGTTGATGGACACAAGGAAAAAGGAAGGAATCATCTGTGTTTTAAATATTTACCCTGTTTCTCTGTGGCGTGGAGGTCAAAAAAACTAAAATCACACCTTTCCAGACGAGGTGCTGGTGAACAAAGTTGTCATCTCACCCTCTTCTCCCTTGTTTATGTCATCGTTTGTTCCCTCTCTACCAGCCACACCAGTTCAAGGATCAAAGTTTTGATTGTACAAATATCCGCCCACCACATCTGGCAAGAACATATGTCTGACTGTGTTTTATGTGTGTATTTTCTGGGTGGGGGGGAAAAAATCAATACATGCAAAATGATCAACTGCTCTTGATGGTATTTTTCAGTAAGCTATGCTTCTTTCAAAAGCAAATGTGGGAGAAAGGTTTTTAAAAACTAATGGCTACTGTGCTACGAAATAAGCAAACACTAAAATCTTACATAGAGGGATCCGGATGCCAGAATCCCTTATAATCTTATAGCTCAATAGAATATAAAAAAGTAATACTTTGCAATTATTTTTCTATGTGCAGTGCCTCAAATGAAATGCCCATCAACTGCCTCAGGTTTTCCTGCTCATCTTTTTTCTCTCTCTCGTCTTCCTTCGGTCTGTAAACAATATTCACTGATACATTATTCCCATCTTGCTGCGGTGTCGTTAGCTTGGGATTAAAATGCAAAGCCACATTCTGATTAAACTTGCAATCACTAACTGTCAAAATGTGCTGGTTGATCCAGTCTGTCATATATCCACCCCCTCCCTATCTCTCCTCCTTCACTGCCAGGTGTCTTAGTAGCCATATTCGAGTAACAACCATTGCGCTAGCTCGCCGTGACACCCCTGCCCTCCTGGGATACCTTTAAGTCTGGCTCACCCATCTGGCCTCCCTGTCACGCCTCTTCTTCTCAACTGTTGAGCCCAAAGCTTGACAGCAGAGGTGGGAAGGCAAAAAAGGGGAGACGGGGGTGGGGGTGGTTAGAGGAGCTAGCACCTTTTTTGCCTCTTCTAATTCCCCTGTCATGTAATTACTGCCTCCCTGCACATGTCCAGCCAATATCAACGTTGCAATCCACGAAATGGGACTACTCTATTTCTATCCTCTTTAGAAAACCTGGGAATTTAATGATCCCACTTTTTTTTTACACTTAGATACCTGATGGCAGAGTGCTGGCCAAGTAGCCAGCTCATTGGTACATGGGAGAGAATGGACAGAAATACTGATGTCATCTGGAAAGAGGAGTGATAGTAATGACATTAGACCCAAGTGGGCGCAAGTTCTTTTCGATGACAAGGCTGTAGAGAAGAAAAATGCTATGGCATCCCATAGCGGATAACATAGTTGATAAATTATAATACAAACCCAGAGAGGAGTAAGAAGGGGAACACATTTCTTACATCAGCTAAACATCTGACTCCAGACTGGGAATTTTCTTATACACCCGTCTATTGCTAAACTGGGCTGAGTTTAGGACACCCCGTGTGGCAGGGTATGCACTAGTCTTATTGGCTGAGTAAGGCATCACATGCTCTTTATTGTACATGTCATTAGCTATCCGCCCATCCCTTGAGCAGTATGAAGAGGTGGATTTAGTGGAAGAGCGGAGATTGTTCGCATCGTTACGTGTTTTAATGGGAGCTGCTCCCAGGGCCACGGCAGGAGCACCTACTGCCAGCTGTTTGTAAATGTCAGAGGAGCTACGCCCATGGACCAGTCTGCTGCTGGTTTCTTCCCTCAGCGAGTGGCTAAGAAAAGGGTTTTCTGAGCCATGAGCTGGGTACAGGGACTTGCTCCTTTTGCTTTCCTCCAGATTATGGTTAAACAGCATTGATTTTGACCCAGTGCCAAAGAGTCTGCCAGAGTAGGGGCGCATGCCAAAGAGGTTTGCATATTGCGAGTCAGATGCTGAGTCCAAGAAGCGATCCTTCTCTTTGAGACTGACACTACGTGCTGGTCGACCCTGGTCTAGGTCCTTGGGTTTTTCGAGCATAATGTTGTCAAAGGAGTGCTGACGACTCAGCCTCAAGCGGTTTCTCTTTTGGACATGCGGCCCGTCTGTCTGTGGCCAGTAGAGGCCAAACATTTCATCTGGCTGCTGCTCTTGGTGGTGCATGGTGGGGCTGACCAAGGGGTCAGCAAGAAGCTGGTCCTCACTAATATCGTACAGGTTGGCTGTGTGGAGGCACGCCTCACACCGATTATATGGAGAACGAGTGCCAGGTGCTGAGGCCGATCCAGTGGGGCCGTATGGTCCTCCTGGTGGGTAGCTAGCAGTCACTTTAGACAAGCAGGAACGGCAGTGTGTCTGTTTGTAGCGGTCAATAGTTTCATGAGGGGACAGGGAAAGGTTTTTCTCTTTCAAGTTGTAGTGTTTAGAGTAAGCTGAGTCTGAAAGAAGATCTGAGTCCGTGTGATGCAACGGTGAGGAGTTCAGATGAATGATTGGCTGCTCACACTTTCTGTAGTTGTCACTGTGATCGGAGTAAATTTCAGGATAATCCACATCGTCTGCAGCAAGGCCATGACTCTCTCTGAAGTGCATGGGGTCGGAATGAAGGCTTAGCTCTCTGTCTGAGTCAATAGTGTAGATTTTCTCCCCTACTCCTCCTCTCCCGCTTTGGTTGGTTCCTCCACTGACCTGCTTAGTTTTCAAGTAGGACAGTTCCACCTCACTGCAATCCCTTGGGTATTTTGACGTCACGGATCTTTTTTTTAAGTTGTCCTTGGGTTTCAGGTGCTTGTTGTTTTCTGGGTCCTTGTAGGAGGCTGCCCTGCTTGAGCAGTCGGAGATGTCGGAGTGGGCTGCGTCCTCGGGGAGGTAGCGCTGGGTTTTCATTGATATTCGTGGGTCTGGCATCAGCATGTCCGGCATTGGGGCGGGGCCTGGCGGTACAGATCGGAGCGTGTCCCCTGATTTCTTCCACAGCGTCCGAGGTGGTTTGGCGTTGGTCTGAACCGTGTCAGGACTCACAGATACCTCCACTGTATTTGGGTTGGCATCATTTAAGGTCAAAGGGTGCTGGCCACCCTGAAAGATGTAGTTATTAAGGTGGTCTTTGTGCCGGTTAGCGAGATAGGACTGAAGGTCACCAGTGTCCCCGTATATCATATCTTTAGGGGCGTAGCTTCTGTTGTCAGCATAGATGAAGTTGCCCTTCTCTGCCATCATGTCCATGATCATGGGACCAGCTGAGTGCATGAACTCTCGTTTCGGTGAGTTCATGTGGGAGCCACCCAGGTTAGACATGTTGGTCATCTGCTTGGCAGACTTGATGAGTTTAAGCATTTTGTCTTGAGGGCTGAAGTCGAGATCCGTCTTCTTCTTCATGTCAATGTGGACTCCATGGATGCAGCTCCAGATTCCCTATAACACATACATACGGATGACCGGGAACAAGAGGTATGATGAAATGAGACGATGAGAGGGTTGAAAAAAGAGAAACAGAGAGACAAAAGGAATGATTACTTCCTTGCTTTACCAACATCTGTACACTGTAAGCTCCATTTTAATGAATTCAATTGACAGGAACACAACATGCCATAGAAAAATTATTTATTCGTCCATAGTGTATTATATGGAAAAACTACTTTTCAACAGCATCGACTGGAGCTGCAAGAAATATGACTCAAACAATCAACGTGTCATCAAAGCCTCTTCCGATGAACACACACCAGCTGAAGAGGAGCATCAAATATTGATTTACAGACAGATTAGTAACAACTAATAAAACATTTTGCTGTGTTTATGTAGAATTTTGTTATTATTCATAAAAGCTTTATTTTTTTATATTTAAAATAAATAATTCACCTAATAAAACTCATTTTGGTGGAAAAATGGGTAAATCATTTAAAAAAATTCAATTCTGGAAAATAAAAACTGAAAAAATGGACTTTAATCAAAAAGATTTTTGACAATACTGTTAAGTTTTACAGTTAAAGATTTATTAATCCAATACGGAAGCGTGTTGCATTCACCCGAAAAAATACAAAGCTCTGTTTTTCTGAATTAACGAGATAATTTTTACAAAAATAAATAAAAACGGCTCGGTTTTTCTGAATTAACGAGATAATTTTGACAAAAATAAATAAAAACGGCTCAGTTTTTCTGAATTTACTAGATAATTTTGACAAAAATAAATAAAAACGGCTCGGTTTTTCTGAATTAACGAGATAATTTTGACAAAAATAAATAAAAACGGCTCGGTTTTTCTGAATTAATGAGATAATTTTGACAAAAATAAATGAAAACGGCTCGGTTTTTCTGAATTTACGAAATAATTTTTACAAAAATAAATAAAAACGGCTCTGTTTTTCTGATTTAACGAGATAATTATTACAAAAATAAATAAACACGGCTCGGTTTTTCTGAATTAACGAGATAATTTTTACAAAAATAAATAAAAACAGCTCGGTTTTTCTGAATTAACGAGATATTTTTTACAAAAATAAATAAATACGGCTCGGTTTTTCTGAATTAACGAGATAACTTTTACAAAAATAAATAAACAACTCCGCACGTCTAGAATTGACTGTTTCCGTGCCACCAGACTGAAAGCCTTTTAATTGCATCAACTGTGGAGCATCCCATATTTAGTCAGCTGATTCTGGAGAAACATAGCCACGTCCAGATCTGTTAAATGTAAAAATTGAGCTGCGCCCGTGTAGCAGAGGATGAATATGTTTGTATTTATGTTCTGTTTTGTGGTAACCCGCCAGCAGGAGGAGCTGTGTTCCCTCCACCAGTCTGAGTTCCAGTCCCAGTGGCGACAGTCAGGAGCAGAGCTGTTCAGCAGTGGCTCCTGTAAAATGTCCGTTGTTACTTGCTGTAAATAAAAGAAGCTCGTTCAAGGAGGATCCGAGTTCTGCGTTTCTCTCACACACGCCGGGAGCAGAGAGGAAGTTTGCACTGCCGCTTCGCTCCTCAACAATTCCCTCAGGTGTCTGCTCTGATCGACAAACTAATAATAATCCCACCTACATAGTTCATAGACAAGATTATTTACCAGTTTCTCAATCTACAGTATAAGTAAAAGTGAATTAAACTCAACAAACGGGACATGTTTGAGTTCATTTTAGCCTGCCACAGAACATGCAGAGGGTTAGGCTATTATTATATCTTAATTCAGAAAAACCGAGCCATTTTTATTTATTTTTGTCAAAATTATCTCATTAAAGCCATCCTCAGTAGCCAGGTAAACAAACGAGGTCTCGCTAGCTATTTTACAGAAACACGTCTCGGTGAACTCACCCCTCCCGTCGGGTAAAATCCTTACGCCAGCCTCCCGCCGACATTGGGACCACGGTTTGTAAAGGTGACAAAGCAGAGTCTAACTCCAGCCGCAGAAATGTTCCCCCAGCTTTTCCTCTTTTCACCTCCAAACGTTTTTAGTTTCCTGCTAGCTGAAAAGGTGTTTTTTGGGGGGGACTCTGGTATTTTTATCTTAAAATGGAATCACCCGCCGGCTCTCTGTCCTACTTCTACTTTCACTTTCACTTCCGGGATGTTCTGCCCCAAAATGTGTCCGGGCGGATTAATGCCAATCCAAGCAGTGAGGAAATGCAGCAGACAGACAGCTGGATTGTCCAATCCTATCGTTTGGTCCGAACGATAGGATTGGCTGAAGTTTTTAGAGAACTGCGGGACAACCACTTTATTGATTTCTTTCGGGGTTTTTTTTTTATCTCCACAATAAATTTATGGCTATACTATGTTGGAACGTTGTTAAGAGGCTTAAAAAAAATTTTTTTTTTAAAGCTACATTGTTTACCTGGCTACTGAGTATGCCTTTAATTCAGAAAAACTGAGCTTTTTATTTTTTTCGGGTGAATGCAATACGCTTCCGTAATCCAATGACCAAAAAAGAAAAAAGTCAACTTATTTTAAATTGAAGTGCCTTAGTCCATACTTTATATTTCTTTTATTTGAAATGAATCAAGTCAAAACTTCAAATTAAAGTTTATCATCATTAATAAACCATAACCCTCACATATTAAACGTTAAAGTCTACTAAAGAGCTTCATAAATGAAGGCTAAGATTCAAATTACAGGATGTGTGTGTGTTAGTGACATCATAAGACACTAAAAGGCATTTAACACTAATTTACTGTCAAACATTTTGCTCTAAAAATGGTTTTGAATTCGCACGTTTCTCCAGAAGCTGGTGTTATACTTTCTAAAAGTTTTCCCCCTGACTACCTCCCTTTGTTAACTTCTGCATTGAGTGTCTCATTGCTTCAAAAATAGTGCTGAGACACTGCAGTGCTTCTAGAGACGCACGTCCATGTCTTCTGTTCTCAAACACAGAGAGGAAGAATGCTGACCTTTTAGCACAATGAGAGGATAAATTGATTAAGTGTGGGTTGCTGTGGTTTCATCCCAAAATCACACCGCAATTAGGGTCTATTTTGGTCGATATTCAGGGCTGCCTCGTGACCCCCCCCTCCTGCCTCTACCCCATCCTCGCCTGTCATCCTCCTTGTGGATCCCCCCCCCCCACTTCCTCCCTTTTATTTTTAAGTCACTGAGTTTTGCAGTAGCTATCTGTGTCTGCGTGTGTGCGAGCGAACGTGCTCCCCTCTCTTATTCATCTGATAGAAAATAGAAGTATGACAGTCCTGTTTAACCCAGATAGTGCAGCATTAGCCTCCAGTATAGCTGCAGTGCGTCACTGCACCTTTTTGCCTTATAATGACCATTTCTAACCCAGTAAAAGCTTAGATATTAAACCTGTTTGATGTCCTAAACACTTGCTGTGAGCTTCCTATTATCTGGATTGAATAATGACTTTTGCATGTAAACCTGCAGCAGTCCTTACCCTGCTGATGGTGAAGAGAAGACCCGGCTTGCCGGAGCAGACTCCAGTGAAGCAGTATCTGAGCCTCCAGTAGAAGAGATGCTCTGAGATGAAGGTGATGAGGGAGAGCCCCATGGCCGTGGCCAGCATGTAGAAAACTCCCGCCATGTTGTCCACATCCAGCTGACTGGACATGACTTCATTCTTCTCGTTGTGGCAGATCCCCGTCAGCCACTGAGCCTCTAGTTCCTCCATTTCACCTGAAAATCAAAAAACCACTCAGATCCTCTGCAGAAAAGCTTTCAGCTCATTTGTACATCTTAACACCTACAATACATATTGATTTGCCAGGTTTTGATGCGTATATAGAAAGTGTGTGATGCACTCTGGTGAAGTTTTAAATGACTTCATTCATCAGTTGAACTAAGTGCTAATTAAAACGGGGGACAGAGGGAATCCCGCTGTTGACTGAAGTCCTAAGCGTGCACAAACACACCTGCAGCCGTATGAGCGTCCCATCCCAGTCCGGCCCAAACTTACCATCGGCTCACCGGCAGTCCAGCTCTGACCGTGCATTTTTTCATGACGGTTTTGAAACTGATATCGTTGCTATTTTCAGACACCAGCTGTATACGGTATTACCATAATACCGCCCATGCCTACCTATCAGTACAGACGGAGGTGTCCTAACAGTGGCGTAGCAAGGTTGAGCTGGGCCCTGGTGCAAGAATTACTTTAGGGCCCCCCTCCCGAATCAAATCACCAAATATTATTGTGAAAAGAGTTGTGATGATCGCAAATGGATCTAAGAGAGGAGGGAAGTAGAGTGCTGATAGCTACTGATAAGCCTTGATATCTAGCTGAATGTTTTAAATCAGGGGTGGGGAATCCTGGTCCTCAAGGGCCGCAGTCCTGCATGTTTTAGAGGTGTCCTCACGTCAACACACCTAATTTAAATGTTGAATTACCTCCTCAGTGAGCCGTCAAAGCAACCAGAAGGCTCCTAACCACTCACTAATTCAGATCAGGTGTGTTGAAGAGAAGAAACCACTAAAATGTGCAGGACTGTGGCCCTCGAGGACCAGGATCCCCGACCCCTGTTTTAAATAAAGAAAAAAAATCAACAGTAAAACAAAATATGTTTGTCAGAAAACAAAGTCCTCTGAGGGCCACATTCAGAAAATAAACCAGTCATGTCCAATTGTTTCAAGACAAAAGGGAAAATCACCAAGTATAAAGTCCTACGTCAGAAACATTTGTATTGAAACATGAAGAAATAATAATTCTATTGTGATTTTTTTTTTTCACTTTTAGGTGGTCAACAATAATAAGCATGTCAAATTTAACTGAGCAGAACAAAGTGTTAGTTTCTGTATTTTACGCCCCTCTGCATTTTTCCTGGCCAGGTTGTGATGGTGCAGCAATCTGCATGGCCTTGACTGCTAAATGGGAGAGGCCTGAGGAAGAGCACCACTGGAGCACCACTGGAGCACCACTGGAGCACCACTGGAGCTGCCACCAGCCTGGTAGAGGCTGGAGATTTGGGGAGGATGGCACCGTTTTAATAAAAAACCTTTTAGAAATTTCTCCTATGTGTTCAGTCTCCGTTTTATGTTGTGACCCAACGAGCCGGGTCGTAACACTGTAGAACAGGATCAGTAAATCTCTGTAGACAAGAGACATAAAGGGTCTGATAGGTTTGACTTAATTAAAAGAAAAATGAATTTTATTGGCTGATTGTTTTCTGGTTTCTTGGTCTTGAAAATAAGTTTGAGTCCAACAGAAACAAGAATTGGATTCTGGTCTTGCCTCAGAAATGCTGAAAGTATATTTTTATTTACTTAGTACTTTATTTATTTTCTTAGTAGCTACTTTACTTAGTCAGGTTTATTGAATGGAGATCATGATTAAAGTCAGTGAGGGTTTGTGGTTCTTTTTACCAGGAAATGAAGGTAAAAGTTAAACATTCTGGTTAACAAAAATCTACTTAACCATTTTAATTTAAAAAGATTTGAATTTACCTGTATTTTTGTATTACCTCCGGTCTAGTAGTAACCTGATCATTCATCCAGACATGCTTGAACTCCTCCGGTAAACTCCAGTTCGGTAAATTTCCTCCATGTCAGACTCCATCACGGCCAGCTTAACACACTCTAAACTCACGGGTTTGGATGAAAAAATGCTCACTTGTCTCTTTCTCCTGAAAAATGTTCACTTTCTGGATAATTTTTCGCCGCAGTCGCCATGACTGACAGGCGTCTGTCTCTCTCGACTCTCCCGCTGCGGCTGACTTTAAGTTGCGTTCACTGACTGACTCAGAAATAAGAGTTACTGTCTATTTGATCGCAGAAACACCGTTGGGAGAATAATATCATTGATGGAGGGGCCCTGTTTGGGGCCTCGCGGGCCCCAGTGCACTGCACCGGCGGGCCCTACGCCGCTGTGTCCTAATCAGGTGCCTGAACCACCTCAGATGACAGTTCTGAAAATTGGTTCACTGCAACAGACTAGAGCAGGGGTACTTATAGGTACTCAGGTTTCACCTTTCTACAATGCAGCTGATCCCCAGACAGTTTCAATCTAACATCTAACCAAAACATTTTGCACGCGTACCAGGCAAACACAATGAGGCCTAGTGGTGTTAACGACTCCTCGGGGGAGGGGGTGATTTAAATATGATTTGTTAATCAACAACAGCTCGCTATGGTTAAACGCTGGAGAAGTACAGATACCTGTGTTCTTTGCCACCAGCACTGAGGAGATTCTGAGGAGATGCCAGTATCTCCTAAGGAAGTTCAGCAGCTTTGGAGTCACCAAGAACTTCCTGAAAACATTCTACTCCTTGGTTGAGAGTGTCTTAACATTATCAATAACCTGCTGGTGCCATTCCTTCACTCTGCATGACAAGATCCACCTGCAGAGCACAATCAAGCTGCGCTCTAAAATGATTGGATTCCTGGTCAGAACTTTGTGCATCTTCTAAGAGCAGCAAACACTGACAGCAGCATGCAGAATCCTACTTGACTCCTCACACGCCCTGTTCCCAGCCTGGGCCAAATCCGCTGCCCGGACTGCAGAACGCAGAGGAGAGGAGAGGAGCCACTTTTGTTCCAAGAGCTGTTCTACTTTTGAACTCATGTTAGCCCCTCCTCTCATGCATCACACCTCATATGGGGGACGGGGAAGTGATTTGTGGCCACACATATGTATACCACAGTAACATAATGGAGTTTCTCTGCATTCCTGAGGAGCAGAGGGCAGCCAGTTCCACAGAGCCCAGGAGGAGGTTGGTGGTTCAGTGTCTTGCCCATTCTTCGACACATGGTTTGAGTCTATTTGTCTTTGTTTGACCCTACTAGGATTACCATGACCTGTATGACTGAGAAACTTCACCTGTTTCAGCAGCCGGCCCCTACACCCCCCCAGGACGGAGCTCAGAACAACCTGCTGCGGTCCACTCAGGGGGAGGGCGAGTCCCGGGTGTGGCGGCGTTTGGCGCACATGTGGAGGAAACGCTGTAATATAGTGAGGCGTCCGGATCGGGAGGTGATGTCCGATTCTGATCAGTCTAAAATCACGTGATTGGATCGGGACATCCCTAGTACTGAACATAAGACATCTACCCTTTGATTTTGACACATTTGAGCCAAAAACACAGATCTACAATTCAGCGGATAGGTTGATAACTAATCTTAAATATTAGATACTTCCCTTCATGTTTTCCTTATGAAAGATCAGAAACAGACTAAACAGTTCATGTTGTTTTGGCCTGCAGCTCAACCACTAGTTTCAGCACATTTTAGTCCCCAATGTCTTAGTGAAGAACTTAACTTACAAAACATAAACTAAATAAACCCTAAAAGATGTCTATTACCTTCTATTATATTATGAATCTTACTACCCCAAATGAATTCAAACGATGCAACAATGAACATTTTCATAGTTTCAAACCCTCGCCCTGTAAAGCCACATGTATCACATTTGATTCAACAGTTTTTAGTTTAAACCTCTTTAACAGGATTAGTGCATTCCATTTAAATCTGCTGCCCTCTGGTGGTGGACATAAATACTAGAGCAGCAGGTTCCAAGAAAAATGTTAATTTGATGATTTTCTAATAAAATATATAGTTATATTATCATATATAAGCAGTACAGTTAGAACATAGTTAGAATATTTGCATCCTGGTTAATTTTTATAAATAAAACTTGTTTTTTTCTATTCAATCTGACAAACCATCAGGTGGGAAATCTGCCCTAAACCAGCTTTTATGGTAGGAGCTGCTCATTGACATTTCTTGAAAATTAGATAAAGCAAATTAAAGTAATTTGAGGGGGAAAAAGCAGTAGAAACATTTCTGATTGTCCTTAAATCAGCTTTATGTGAGCAGGACGTTTTGATCAACTCTTCTGTATTTTATGTTAATGTAGTCATCAGTCTTATTGTTCCTTCAACACAACCAGGATTTTTTTTCCTCTAGTGGGTAATAAAAGCAACAAAGACTTTATCTTTTCTCATTCCTCACTCGATGCCCCCCCCCCCTGACATTTGGCGTGTGGCTAATCCAATCTGTGTCATTCAGAGCCTGATAACTAAGGCTGCTAGTGGGGAAAGACAAATATCACGCTGGTGCTTAGCTTGATGTCTTTAGGTGCAAAATTTATAAGACATCATTAACCCTTTAGCACAATGGAGAGTCTCTCGTTACATCTGGGAATGCACTAAAGGACAGAGCCAAAGGACATCTTTTAATCACATCATGTCATACTCAATAGTAAGATGGATCGTTTGGTTTTAACAAGTCTGTCTTTCTTCTTTCTTTTAAATTGGATTAATCTAAAGAAGAAACTGCCTGGACCTGCTATACTGTTGCTGAAATTCGATTTTTGTTCTCTAAAGTGATCTCAAGGCTCAGGGTAAAGTCTGGAAACCAGTCAGTTGGAACAGGAGTAGAAAAAAAGTTTGAAAAATGTCTCAGTTTGAAGAATCTGGGGCTGAAAGAAAAGGCTTTACGACGTGTGAGCTCTCTAAGATGGAATGATGTGTTCTCTTATGAGAGCATCGTTAAACTAAAGTGCAAATCTTTTCATTTTATTAGGTACATCTGTGCTATTGCCTGCTAACACAAATAGCCGATCGGCCAACGGCGTGGCTGCAACTCTTAAGTGACTTTAAATGTGTCGTCGGTGCTCGACAAGCAGGTCTGAGGGTTTCAGAACCTGATGATCTACTGGGATTTTCACCAGCTGAGCTAAGTTTAAATGCCTGACGGAGTATTGTTGCTGATCATCTCTACAGAGAGTGGTTCGAAAAGGAAAAAATATCCAGTCAGCTGCAGTTTAGTGGACCCAAAAGTCCTTGTTGATGTCAGAGGTCAGAGAGTGGACTGGTTTTAGACGACAGAAAGGAAACAGTAGCTCAACAACAGGTGTCCCTCCTGTCAGTTAAACACAGGAAACAGAGGCTATAAATCACACAGAATCACTGGACAACAACTGGAAAAACGTTTCCTGGACTGATGCGCCTTGATTTTAGCTCCAACATGTAGAAGGTTGGGTCAGAATTTGGTGTCACGTGGATTCATCCTGCTACTGTTTCAGCAGCATCTTCCACTTTTAGACAGTTTTAGTTCTGGTGTGTATTTTTCTACTGCACTGCTGCACTGATCTGATCGAGTAGCATCTACCAGGAACCTGCCTTCCTCTTCTCTCTTTCCCCTATCTGTAACCATCACTTCCCTGATGATGTCATCACTTTTTCACCTTCTCTTTATCAGTTTTTCCCCATCTCACTCTCTCTTCCTCACACGCATTCCTACCTGTGTGACTGGTTTATAGTGTGGGTCTCAGTGCATTAGCATCAGAGCGACTGCTTTAAGAAAACATGGTTGGATGGCATTAATAACTAGAAGAAACACAGAAAGCAAAACAAAAGCAGTGACGCTGATTTCGTGTGAGTTATCTACGCGGTGTAGCTCTCACGCTCAGAAGCCCTGATAAGATTCAGTTAGACGAGGCTGCTGCCACACCAGTGTTCATTTAATCAACTTTAATGCACTTAATGCTACTGGCTGTGGATGCTCACACAGGCAAAATGCCCCTTTTGTAAAATGTAAATGAATCTGTCTCCAAACGCTTTAGTTGTCTGTCTTTCTCTGTTTTGCAATAAGAAACTGTTTATGTAAAAACCTCAGAGGCTACTGTAATAAAGGAATGTTGGGATGTGCTAACACACACACACACACACACACACTCGTGCATGCTTGCATGCACATATTTGATTTTGTAAGGAGGAATAACTTGTGCACTCTGCCCTGTATTTAGAGCAGCCTTTGTGTCAAACAACTATTTATATTTCTCTACTTTCCATTTATGCTCTCTGCACACAAACCCACCGGAGTGTGTGTGTGTGTGTGTGCATTCATATTACACAGACATGAAAAGGAACAGTTTAGCCTCGTGAACTTTCCAACACTTGAGACGCAGCTTTGAATCTGACCTCCACACAGCTTCACAACAATCCAGCCGTTCAGGCGAGAGGCTGAAACCCCTCACACATGAACCAGGACAATAAAAACCCCAATAGGAAAAGACATGGGAGCTTCGAAAGGAAGCATGCACTAGAAATTAAAAGCCTGGGACTTTGCACTTTTCTTTTTGAAAAGATAAAGCTCTTTAAATGAGAAGTGAAGCATCTTAATATCACAGCATTCACTTCTAAAGGTTGTTTGCTGATAAGATTCCTCCAGGAAATCAAAACAAAGTTACAAAACCTGACATTCTGAGTGGACACCCATATGGAAAAGATATATAAAAAAACTTGAAAAAAATGAGCATCAGCTTTAGTTTGGTTCATATATTGTGCAACATATAAGGCATATATGATTTACTCCTGAAAGTGGCACCTTTCATATTCTTTTCATACATGATAATAAAGAAGATCATATAACAACTATATGAAAACTATGTATGAGGTTTATAAGAAAAGTACATGTCAAAGTATGTTTTCCATATACATTCCATATATTTTCTGCAGTTTTTTTTGTACATTTCTGTTATAACGACATATACTAGGGATGTTCCAATACCACTTTTTTCCAAACCGATCCGATACTTAAATCTGAGTACTCGCCGATACCGAGTACCAATACTGATACTTCTACCACACAAAAAAATGCAATAAATTGGAAAACAGGTTTTATTTTTTCTTCTCTGCTTTTTACAACAAATAACTGAGTTAGATAAAAAATATATATATATATTAATAAAAATTATCACAAAACTAAAATATAAGGTGAAAAATAACAATTTTCTGTGATTTCACAGTGAAATTATTGCAGTTTTCCACATTTTAACCAAATAAAATGAACTATTTGGCACCATCTCCAGCTCTCAACCCACACTGTTCCTCTTTAGCTCAATAGCTCCCCCTAGTGTTCAATATAGGAAACTACAACATAAATCACAAGTCACAGACAGTAGTGATGTGACGTTCATGAACGAACCGAATCTTTTGAACGGCTCTTCACTGTGAACGAGGAGAACCGAGTCTTTGTAGAGAACCGTTCATTGTTTTGGGGGGTGACTGTAAGCACTATGCACGCCTGCTTTGTATTCACTTTTTAATTTCATAGCGAAACAAACAAAAGCCTGTTAATGCAGGCAGGGGGTCTGAGGGTGAAAGGGAGGGGCGTGGAGAGGAGTTATTGTTGGGAAAGGGCTTGGGTGATGAATCGGTTGGAGGTGTGAATGGCTGTTTTTCAATAGGATGAGTTGAAACTTTCAAGATAACAAAAGAAGTCAAGCTGCCTTCATTGTCAAAGGTGCAGCTGTGCCAATGGGTGTGGCTGTCAGTAGCGAACAGACCACTTATCAGTGTTAATTGGTCCCATCACTAACAGACAGTGAAGCCACTGGTATCGGTTCCTGGTATCGGCCCGATACCGATACCCGGTATCAGTATCGGCCCATCCCTAACATATGCTTTACATATATAAACAAAAGCCGTTTTATATATATGTTTTTTATATGCAAAGTATATGTCATTATAACAGAAATGTACAAAAAAAACTGCAGAAAATATATGGAACATATATGGAAAACATACTTTGACATGTACTTTTCTTATAAACCTCATACATAATTTTTATATAGTTGTTATATGATCGTCTTTATTATGTATGAAAAGAATATGAAAGGTGCCACTTTCAGGAGTAAATCATATATGCCTTATACTGTACTGTATGTTGCACAATATATGAACCAAACTAAAGCTGATGCTAAGTTTTTACAAGTTTTTTATCTTTTCCGTGTAGAGGGGTTTATATTGTGCAAGTACCTGTGTAGTGTGTTAGTTTACTGAGTATAGTAGTATCCAGCAGGCAATTTAGCTCATACTGGCTAATCAGAATCATCATCAAGTTTATGCAAATGCCAGGTGATGTCATGCATTAAAATTAACACATTATAATGAATACAAAAACAAACAATGATGCACACAGTCACCACTTACAAGAAAATATGTGCAAACGTGTAAAAAACTGTAAAGGGTGAAGAGAGATTTGACTTGCATGTTGGAAGAGTGAGCGTTTAATAGTCACACAGCTGATGGAAAGGAACTGTTACTAATGTGTGTAATGGAAATGTTACATTTGTGTAACTGTAGATGACGTCCATCTGAATCATGATTCTTTTAGTCCAGATGTCTGCAGACCTTTACACTGTCCTTCACACTTCATCAGTCCAAAAAACCTAAACAGCTTTAGACTTTTATGGTTTTTGGAGTATTCTTTAATTGCTTCTTCCTGGGTTTGGATGTTGCATGTGCTGTAAAAAATACATAAAAACTGCCTACTCATTTGAGCATTAAGGTCAGTCTATAGCTCTTAACCCCTGAGTGCCTGTGTGATTTGCAGCTAAAATATGAAACTCTAAAAACGTTTTCTTTTTTTAGCTTCTTTCTAAACATTTTTTTAAAATACCAAATAAAAATTGAGTATAAAAGTTGTAACGATGCCCAAACAAACTAAGAACGATTACATTAAAAAGTAAAGATATTTTAAAGAGTTTTGAAGTAAGAAAGTAAAGAAAAGAGGTAAAACCTGTCTTCAAATAGCTGATAGGTTGATATTTATAATGTCCCCAAATTTTAGTGACCGCCTTTAAAAAGCACTAACTGATACTGCTCTGTGAACCCCTTTCATTTGTATCCATGCCCTGCGCTAACCCTGCCTAACAACCAGGAGACGTCTCCACTCTGAGGCTAGAATTCACCTCTCCAGAACACAGCGCTGAGTTTTAGTGCCTCCTTCTGGTTCACAGACTTCTAGCAAAGGGACATCTGCACCTCAGCCGCCAGCCAAACAGCACCAGTGCAGTCTGCCCACTTTTAAATGAGACATTATGCTGCATTTAGAAGAAAACCTGCCAATGTTTATGTAAAGTCCTGCTGTGGAGAAAAGCATCTGAGTGTGCAACAGGGGGATTTTCCATCTAATGAAAGCTGATGATGTTTCCATCTGAAATGAATTATATTAGTAATTAAACGTCTGCAGGACGTTTACCTTGAGTTAAATAGTGAGTGCGCCTGTCAGCACCTTCACTACACTTTCATGGTGTATGACACAATGTGACTCCTACCGTCTCCGATGATTGCTAGGATGGCCAGGTCCACCTGTCTCTTCCAGTAGGAGCCTTTCTGCAAAGCGATGCCGTAACCAGTCGTAGCAAAGATGTACCTGGAAGTAAGCACAGGGAAAAGAAATTCATTAATAACTCAAGACACAGTTTAGAAGTGTCAGTTTGGTGGCACTGCATGCATAAAAAGTCCTGGGATACAAGTGTCTGATTCAAGTAAAGGGGGGGACTTGATTCGATCGGGTGGGTGGTGCACAAGAATTTCACACCTTTAACGAAGGTTTGGTTCACTTCCACCCTGCACTGTTGAAACCCGACCAAACCATCGGGACAAGATCATGCAGTTTGGGGTGTCGTTGAGCTTGATTTAGAGATTAGAGTAGATTTATAGACTTCTATGCACCTCTGACAGGGTAATAACCTGGTTTCTGTCTGATAATCCACCTATGACAGCCTATGAACGCTACTTCAGAGCGCACCACAACAGGAAGTAGCGTCTGATGACGGGCTGAGCGATCAGAACTGTGAACGTACCGGTCCTCAAAGGCATATTTGGGCAGAGCGATCAGGTACGCACACATAATATCTGACAAGTTTCTGTAGTTCCTCTGTTGCAGAGCACAGGATGCTGGGAACGATTTAGTCAGATTTTGGTCAGGTTCTAAAAATGTCAACCTCTATAACGGTGTTGACACAAATCACTGTCCCAAAAATAAATCATTCCAGATCTAACGTGTCTGAGCCGAGCAGCCCTGCAGGCGTTTCTTCATCAACGATTTGAATAAAAGAACTGAAGCTTTAGTTACCCGCTGCCGATGGTCACCAGCTTACATCCCTCGTCTCTGCCAGCCATGTAGTTCAACACCGCTGCATCGTAGATGAAGGCGTCCAGTTTGCTGCGAAGGAGGGAGAAGAGCAAAACAAGAAAGTCGGTGTTAGAAATACAGAGTAGGAGATGGAAGGCAAGGAGGGTTATTTAACCAGAGTGTACTGGTTACAGATCATTTCCAATCAGACTGCAATCTGAGCATAACCACACACACACACACAGGACACAGCGGGAAGTGACGGCGGTTCAATACGGCTCGCTTCGTAGACGATAGACAACCTAAGGAACCCGAGACAAACATTTACTGTCTCGCTCTGCTTCTGTCCACAGAGAGACTCTGAGAGAAGTCAAATCAGAACAACAACAAAAAAGAAAAGATCCAAGCCTCAGACTGACATTTCCCACGTAACTGATACTGTCGCTAGCCACTGGTCTCTCCCTATCTCAGTGCCCGCACATGTTCACGCACAAACACCTCACTCAAACACTCAGAGCGCTGCTAATAGTCCAGTGACTGGCTGGCATTTACTGAATGTCAGATCCAGCCCTCCGACTGAGGCTCTCCGTCGATGTAATTAGCTTAAACCATCCACCGTCCATCCACACGCAAACTGTGTGTCCTAACACGGACAACCCAGGAGCAGATATCGACCAGAGTCAGATGAGACACACTGGCTTGTCTGTGAGTGTCTATAGCCTCTAGGATCTAGTTCTGGGGGTCCAGCAGTCAAACATCTGTCACATCTTTATAGCAGTGAATAAAGGAAGCTGTAGGTTTTGTCACTTTCATCCACGCCTTTTGAAGGTCAGCGTGAAGCCTGTAAAATACCATTTGATTTGACTGTCTTGTTCAACTCAGCTTCTTTTGAATCAGTAATGTAATAGTTTAGGGTGTTGAAGTAGAAATGTCCCTCCTGAGTCAGTGAAGACCACTCCTTGTCCTCAAAGACTGTTACCACATGTTTAATGTGCTTCTCCGGTCCTTCACACCTGATGGGAATCAAGAAGTGATTTTTGCAGAAATGACTGCATGCTGAGCAGACCATTCAGCCACTGAATCAGATGTGTGCAAGCACGGAAACGTCTAAAGCATGAAGGATAGTTTCCCTTAAGGATCTGAACTGGACACAGCAGTCTAAAGGGAAAGCAAAGGAAAAGAAAGGAGGGTGGTTTTATTTGTATGGCACCAAAACAAGACAATTCACAGTGCTTTACCGGGGTTTCTGCAGGTTCAAGGAAGCCAAATTTAAGACTTTTTAAGACCTGTTTTAAGGCAGCTTTGATCAAATTTAAGACATTCACGGAATGGGAAAGGGGATGTGACCACCTTACAAATAGTTCTGACTAAACTTTTATTGGAAGTGAAAGTGCAAAAAAATAACAAACATCAAGATAATTGATTTGCATTATATCTTCCGGAAGTGTATTGCATTCACCTGACAATAATTTTAAAAAAGCTCCTTTTTACTGAATTAATGAGATAATAACAGCCTTAAGGGACCTAGACCCGTCTAGACCCTTGAGGTCTGGTGTGCTGCTGAGTTTCAGATCTTCGTAGCCCAGAAATCATAGGGGCCCTAGAAATTTAAGACCTTTAGACACTGAATTTAAGGATTATTTATCATTTTTAATGATATTTAAGGCCTTAATTTTGGAAATGCTGATTTACAACCTTTTAAGGCTTTTTAAGGACCTGCGGATACCCTGTTTACAATGACCCTAGCAGGGCTAGACCAGGTACATCCAGATGTGAAAGGGTCATTAGACAAGATAAGAGCTCCGGGTCACTGATTATCCAAATACATTCTAAAAAAGCTATCACGAGGGATTTTCTCACTGAATTTAGATTGAATTAAATCATCGAATGAACTCATATTAACCCTTTTTATTTGTTCATTGTAAAAAAAGAAGCAGTTATTGTGTTTTTGACTGAATTATTCATGACCAGACAGTATCTTTACACTATCATCTGAATGTGTATTGTTAGAAGAAGTGGGCGTGTTATGATTCTTCTAAGATAGCAGAAGCTTTTATGATTTTATTAGATTGTATTCTATTTAACAGATGGCCTCTGGGAAGTCTTATACATTCACGTTCACGTCTAGAGATGATAAACTGCATAAAAGCCATGGATTATGAATTCCACGCCCTTATATGTTTTGGGTATTTCGTGTCTCCTCTTTGATCCCTCCTTACGGACCAGTCTGTCCTTTGAGCCAGGCCGTTTAATTGGATCAAGCTTCAATGTCATCAACCAATCAGAAACATCCTCTTGTATTAGCGTTTCACCAACCTTACGTCCTTTGATTCTTCCTTTCTTTTTTCGTCCCTTCCCCTCCGTTTGTGTTCTACTCCTTTATTCCCTTTCCATCCCTTTCATCTGTCCCCTTTTTTCTTGTCTTTTTCTAGTTTCATCCCTTTCTCATTCAGTTACATATTTCTCCCTCTACCTTTTCTTCATTTCCTCCAAAGATTTGTTTTCCTTTTAATCTTTAATCATCTCCTTTTTAATATCATGGTTCCTTTACTCCTTTCTATCATTTTTGATCATTTTTATCTTCGATTCGCGATCTTAATTCCTTTTAAACCGATCCAACCCGTCAGTCTGTCCTTGGTTAGTCTCGTGCAAACACTCCTCTCTCTCTCTCACACACACACACACACACACACAAACATAAACACACACCACACCAGCCTCCAAAACAAAGCTAAAAATAGCTCCCACTGTTCTCAGAAAGGAAGCCCATTCATCCCCAATCTCACAGGATCTGTCACGCACATACACAGCCACACGTGAGAAACGCACACGCCTAAAAATAGCACACACATGCCATGTCCTTACCCTGATTTAAGGCTGACCAGTGCATCGTTGACTCCAGTTTGGTGATACTTCACCATGTACTGGTGCATGGCGGGGTAGTTCTTCCTGATGTTCCTCTCCGTGGAGCCGTTTGGGACCGTCCCAAAGCGGAAAGGAGGCGAGTACGCGTACGGGTTCTGGAACTGTGGTGGGATACGTTTTTTAAAAAGGAGGGAAAACATGTCAGTGTGAATCTGATCTACACCAAAAAGTACATTCAAGCCTTTTAAATCACTGCCTGTGAGTTTTGTAGAGGATCACAGTGTAGGGAGACAGTTTACCTACACAGATCACAGCCTACTCCTACAGAAGATGTCTTTATACCACCCTTTATTTGAGCTCCAATCAGCATTTGTTTAAAGCCAGACTCAGTAGCCAGGTAAACAAACGAGGTCTCGCTTGCTAGTTTACAGAAACACGTCTCTGTGCACTCACCCCTCCCGTCGGGTAAAATCCATACGCCAGCCTCCCCCCGGGATGGGACCCCGTTTTGCGACGATAATTGATGATGATTGATGATTTCTTTCGGGTTTTTTTTAATCTCCACAATAAATTTATGGCTATTCTATGTTAGAACGTTGTTAAAAAAACGTTAAAAGCTACATTGTTTACCTGGCTACTGAGTATGACTTTAAAACAAATAAAGTTTACCAGGATCCATGAACACCAGCTGGTGATATGTCAATGTTTATAAATGTTTATAATGTTTTTAGGCAGTGACAGTGAAGGCAGCTCTATGACTTCTTCACATTTCTTCTTCAGGCTGTAATGAGGGTGCAAAATATCATTCTGAGGATGCAGAAAATAACTTTTGAGTGAGTTCTCAGAGTATAGCATGATCATGATTCACACTGAAAGAAATGTTCTGAATTCTAAAAGGTGATGGAGGGTAAAGGGGTCCTAGTCCAGTGTGAAGGGGGTCGATCAAAAGCTCCTAAAATTGACGGCAGATTCATTTTTAAAAGCTGCTCACTGTAATGGACGATATCCCCGGCCCTTTGTGTGATATTTGGTTAAATATTAGCAGATTTTCAACTTTGCTGCAAAAAAAAACCTTTGCAAGAAGTCATTCCTGCCTCTAGCAGTAAGCTCAGACAGACAGTAGTAAGATGACACTTCTTCTAATGTCTGTAACCTTTATATTAAACGGTTTGTCTAAAATTGACCTCATTTACTTTTGGTTAAAATAACTCATTTTATTTAAATCAGTCAAACTTTCAATAAAATTCACTGCAAGACGATGCTTCTTCCCTTTCATAACCCTAGTGAACCACTTGTTCTTTTATTGTATTTAATTCAACTCATGTTGTTTTTAATGTGCTACAGAAATAAACTGACAGTTATGTTCTCTCTGCAGTACATTGTACCAGTGTACATGTCAAGACTCTTGCGGCAGTTTGCTTGTCTTTGTAATAAAAGTGCACCCTTCATGGTAGAAACAGAGAAGTACCGTCCATTAGAGGACGACAGCGCTACAAAGCACGTCTCAGTATTTGTGAGAAAAGTCGTTTGTTATTTCAAATGTCTTTCTTTGTTTGGATTTTACATATTCATAGAGCAGAACTGACTCAATATTGAGTCAGCACATCAAGAATTTTATTAGCATACGATTAGCATTGATGTGTCTAATGTGAACTTATCGGCTTGTTGGCTCGTTTGCCAGAGTTTGCAGTGTTCACGTGATGCTGTACTCACCATAAATGTGTCTCTATGTGTGGTAAATATTTACAGGTGGTTTATAGATCATCTGTGTGCATTTCTGTTGTATAAGGAGGTCGTCAACTCTACGCTGCATACGTTAGTGGAGATGTCACGAAGTGTGTTTGTCAGGACAAGCAGCAACCCTCAGGGAACATGTCCTAGTATTGTTTCCTCCGTATGCTTCGTCTTTCTCTTATTTTGCATTTCCTCGGGTTGAGCGGAAGCTTTGAGGTCAAGAGGGGCAAAATATGGTAAGTGGACTTGGACAATTTCAGAGCCACAGGGGAAATTCAGATTGGGAAAGCACTTTTCACTTGCTGAATAATTACCAAAGAAAGACTTTATTGAGGAAAGAGTCTGAAAAAGGGCTTTTATGTTAAAGGTGATGTGTGCAGCATTTCAGCAAGAGAGCGTTTTTTTAATCCAACACACCACGGCCCCCCAAAAACATCCATTCTCCCCCCTCACGCTTTTTATAATTCAAAACAAATGAAGAGACTGTGACAGGTTGTGCAAATATCTCAGTTTGAGACTACACTAAAGGAAAAATGACTTTCATTGGTAGCAAGTAATTGAATTAAGTTCATCCAAAATAATTGAATAAACTTAAAAAATAACTTGGATAAACTTAATTTAATTACTTTCAACTGAAGCGTTGTTTAAAAATTGGACCCACTATTTCTTTTTAGAGTGTAATTCAGTGTAATTCCAACCAAATACATGTGAGAACAAGTAAAATGACCATGTGACAAAAATACAACCTGGGTCCAACTTTTAGTTTATCAAGTTAAACTAACTTAGATAAACTGATTTTTGTACTGAAGCTTTTCTGTCAAGTTGGACCCACTTTTTTTTTAGAGTGTAAAAATCCCGTTTTCACATATTAAAACCTGTTAAATGAACATGTAAAATAGATGTTCTGCTCATGTTTCCCATGTGACTTTAGGACACTTTGAACATATTAACTTCATGTGTTTTCCCCAACAGCAAAGTAAAAGCATCAACATATCATTTTGTTAAAAATACTTTCAAAACTATAGATAAAAAAACAACTGGTATAACTATAACTGTCACTTCAGGTTATGGAGTTTAATCTACAGCAATAATTATGCAAAATCTAAGATCTGGGCGTTTAATTTTAGAAACGAGTTAAAAGTTTTTTTGTTAATTAGACGAACTTTGTTTTTTACTAACTTGCTTTCAGTGGAAGTATTTATGTTGAGTGAAATTCTTCACATCAATATGGAGATCCTAGCTCAGTGCTCCTTCTCTCTCTGCCTGGATGGCCATTTATCCTTTTTGTCTGCTTCATTTCTTCCCTGTGCCTCACTGTCTTTCCTTATCTTTTACTTTCTCCACCTCGTCCCATTCCTTTCCTTACCTCAGTTGTCAGCCTGGCCCATATCTGTCCGCCTGTTGTCTTGTACCATCTTGTACGTCTTGGCCTTTCACCAGTCCTCAGTCACCTTCCTGCCAGTTGATGTACCCCTCATTCCACCCCTCCCTGCTCTCCTCCTTCTGTATGTTGTCAAAAACCTCGACATCAGCTGGTATCTCTCCTTACATCCAGATCTCTGTCCTCAGACACTCCCTGCCCTTTTTCTGCTTTGTTGTGTCTGTTTCTCTACATCTAGCTTGACCTTTTCTTCCTATCTAGCCTGATCTACATTACTTTGCATGCATATGTTTGACTTCTGTTTGAAGCAGAAATAACCCACCCTCCCAAAAACAGGATTTTCTCATGCCTCATTAGTAGATGTCATTAACATCAACATGGCCTACAAATCAAAATACAAAGTGAAAACATTCTGATCATGTCGAGAAGTTCTCTTAAAAAACAACAACCATACATTGTTCTTGAAATTTACTGTTCATCATTTTTTCTCAATACTGAAGCAGTTTTAGGATGACAGTAACTGGATGAATCAAGCTAAATCTAGAGGAGGGAACAGATTAAAGCTCACTTCATACTCCACGAGAAGCAACAACTTTCTCGCTTGCAGAGCTCTGAGAACAAGAAAACATTCTGTTGGTCCCAGACCAGCGCAGACCAGGTCCAGACCCGTCCAGACCCGCATGCCTCTGCAGGTCCATCTGCGCGCAACAGGCATCTAACTTCTGCACCGAAGAAACCCGCACTAACCACGCTCATTCTTCCTTTCTGACCAATCACAGCAGCTGTTCTCCTGCAGTAAACAGTTCTGATCAGCTGACGTGCACAAGAACGAGCCGCTAGCGCTGCCGAACTGGGGCTACGAGAATAAAATGACGTCATTTTTGTTCTCAGAGACTTCGAGTGAGAACAAAGTTCATTCTTCTCGTGGAGGATGAACTGGCCTTTATTTTTGTTGTGGTAACTAAGAGAAGTGTAACGTCCAATCAGAGGTGAGCAGTAGGACACAAGGTCTTAGCTTGTCAAATAAGGGACACATACTTTTGTAAAAATATTTCTTTTTACTCCAAAATGAGTTTGGATACATTTTGTAAAAGAAAACCTTTCCTATCGAGATGTCAGGTTGGACAAACTTTAGCTAACTTTTTGATCTTTGAAAGCTTGTCAACTACTACAACAAATCTTTTAAAAATATACCCTGACAGTATATATTAGGTAAAGCAGTTAAGTATATCCAAAGCATAACACAAGCAGGTCCCTTTTTTAGCTAGTTAGCATTTAGCATTTTCACTGAGCTATAAGTTTGTTGATCAAAACAACTGACAGTTTAAATAGACTAATTAAAACTCCATGCAACGCTTAGGTTTTCTACATGTTTTGAATTTACCAAGTCAGAAAGTTTGTTTTTTTGGAGGGTTTGTTGTTTACTTTTCATTTCCTCCTGTTTACCAGAACAGTGCTATCTGCAAAGATCTTTAATGCCTCATCATTTCCATCTTTAAAAACATTATTTGTAAAAATCTTTTTGACCATCAATTGGGTATAAGGTTAAATTTTAAAACATAAAGAAACCATCTAAACCTCTAGATCAAATTAAAAGTCTGACTGCTACATGTCTGCCTTTGAACCATGCATGTGGACTGATTTATACAAGTTGTGATTTTGGTTGAGTTGAGCTCTAATTATAAATGATCATAATCTTGTAAATATACATCTGTCGAAAAACGACTAAATGTAAATGTTCTTTATAAAAAGAGTGGGACCTCAAAACGTTTTACCAAAATAAAATGCAAATACCCTTGATTCAGTTTCACTTCACAACCAGTCCTTATTAATAATAATAATAACTCCTTCTGCCATTAGCTGCTTCATACCTTGTTGTCTGAAAGTCCAGTGACCTGGTCAACAAACTCCTCCTGAATCATGAAGGCGGCCAGGTTAGCAGTGTAGGAGGCCAGGAAGATGACAGCGAAGAAGGCCCACACTGACACGATGAACTTACTGGTGGTTCCTTTCGGGTTTTGCACGGGAACAGAGTTGTTAAAGACCAGACCCCACAGCAGCCACACGGCTTTACCCATGGTGAAAGAAGGGCCGTGGGGATCTGAGGCAGACAAGGGAGAGACGGGTAAAGGTGAGATGGCTTTTCAAGGAAAGAGGTGCAAGATGGTGAAGATGCACGGTTGTTTATGACCTCCTTGAGCTGGAACCGCCAGCTTTTTGCAGCTGGACTGAAGATCAGCACCTTCAAGTCAAGGTTTGAGAATGTGGCTGCTTTACGAAAGGTTCACTCACTACATTATAGTACCCTATATAGGGTTTAGGGTTAGGTAGGCCCCAGGCGTTGCATTTGAACACGACTTAAATCGAGTTTTTAAATAGAGTTTTCAGTTTTAAGTCCCATAAATAAATACACGCAGGATGTAATTATCCTCATTAATCCTTAAAACATTAAAGATAGGTTTGTTTACACGTACCAGTGGGTACTGGTTACACTTTTCATTAGAACATATTCACTTACACAAGCATGAACCAACAGCTGGAGCACATTGTCAACATTTAGACATTATAGAACCATTTAATTCAGAAAAAGCTATTAAACATTTCTGCACCAAACAGCTGTTTTTACAGCTGTAATGTGTGCAAGTCATTAAAACCCAGCCACACCATGTTACAATGGGTAAAATGTGGCTAGCATTTTAATTTTCACCACCGTTACTGTTTAGTCTGGACAGCAGTTGCTTTGAACAGATTAAATTTTCTTCTGTAGTCCTGCAGATCGGACAGAGCAGGAGACGAGACACTTCACAGCTCAGACGTCTAGAAAATGATTTATTGTAACGACCTCACCAGTTCATAGGGTCCTAGGAAGAGAATGAAAAGAAACTGTTCAAATTTCCAGCACCACTACCAAATGACTGACTCACTACAGTATAAAGCGCCCTATGCAGTGAGTAAGGGGACATTCTGAACACAGCATGTGCTTCTGCTCCAGGGGGAAGAGTCCATCTGTCTTGGGGTTTGGATCAAAAAGGTAGGAATGAAACGAGAGAGTGGTATGACGGACTGACTCTGAATGATGTACTGATCATCTGTGGTGACGACTAAACTGAGTTGATTTAATAACTAGTTTGTGTTCAGTTATGAGCTGTGGTTAATGAGCAAAGGACAAAGATCCTAATTAAAGCAGCTGAAGTTCGATTTCTCACTCTGAGGACTCGGATGAGGACCAGGGTTAGGGTTTTTAAGGAGGAGCTCAGAGAAGCTGGTTCAGGTGGTTTGGACATCTGGTAAGTATGCCTACAGGCCACCTTAAGGGAGGTGTTTTAAACAGTTCCCACTGGCCTTGGTTGAGATCAGGGGGTGGGGAACCTCCGGTCTCCGGGCCGTATATGGCCAGTGGACCCCTTTTGTCAAACCCTGCACACAATGTCTACAAAATAATTAA
Source organism: Callopanchax toddi (assembly GCA_006937965.1). Taxonomy (NCBI): domain Eukaryota; kingdom Metazoa; phylum Chordata; class Actinopteri; order Cyprinodontiformes; family Nothobranchiidae; genus Callopanchax; species Callopanchax toddi. Next base: position 1,547,017 of record SSNR01000107.1, on the reverse strand, counting down.
ATTCAGAGGGAAAACAAATCAACAACCAATGATGCTTCTGTGATGAAATCAAAAGTACAGTAATTAATATATCTGAGCCTGGATTGGAGTCAGTGAACACAACAGCAGTGGAGCGTCACAGCCAAGTAGCAGAGTGATCTGTGTGGCTCCTTTAAGTTTCCACGTCCCGTTTTGGGTCAACTTGCTCTGCAGTCCGAGATGCAGCGTGAGGTCTCCGGTCCAAGGAAAGGGGGCGTGTCCGAGGTCCAGTGCCATGCAGCCCTTTGTTTGTTTGCTCTTTGTTTATCACCCTTGCGATGGGTATTGCTCTTGTTTCAAGTCATAATTACACTTGTATCAGCTTGTAAAGCTGAAAAAGTTTTATTTACAAGAACACGTATAAACAGGCCTAAAGTTTAAAAGACCAACATTAAAGTCTTTGGTCTGCTAAATTTAGCAAAACACACATTTCAAAGTAAATGTCAGAATCATGAAGTACTTTCATTTTGTTGGATAAAGCTGCCACTAGTGTTGTTCCTGTCTGTGCTCACCTTTCCCTTGAGCCAGGTTTCTGTTAAAGCCGAGAGGACTGATGAACTCAAACATGAAGACGGCCATCGCCGTCACGAGCAGGAGCATCACGAACATCATCACCCACACGGATGCGCTGAATGGTTCTGGGGGAGAGAGAATTCTCGGCATTAACATGTTGTTTATCTGATTTATTTCCTTCATTTTTTTTATTTTTAGGGAACTAATCAACATGAAGGAAGGTACGCAGCTAAAAGTCATCTCCTGTATGCTCAGAGTCTCAACAGAAGCCCCCTGGCAGACGCTTGGCTTTATGTAAGTCACGGTATGGTGCAGGAAGTCATGGTGTCAGCACTCCTGTCCTCCCTCTGAGCTCTCAACAACACTGCGGAGATTAAACTCTGCTTTAATGTATGAGGGAGCACTGCTGGCACAGGGCAGCGCACTGAGCGAGCGTGTGCAAAGGAAGTCTGCTGGCAAGCCGCCATTATAGGGTTTTCCTGCTAAGCCCTTGTAATTGCCACTTTCACAGCACTAACTGCGTGCAACATGCCTGTTGTCTGATTCACTTTCATAAAATATCTGGCTGAGAGTTGTTTGGTGTTTTTCTGTGTGTGCATTTGTCTACATGTCATCATATTCTGAGTGCAGGAATGCTGAGGAGCACTGCATCAAATGAATGACTGAGCAGATATTATGGGGATCTCTGAAGTCTATAGAAGGAAATCATTGTAGTTATCATGTCATTCCACACTTGTAGTTACCGAGGAAAGCCGATGGCGAGACCGTTCCATTGCTACGGGAAACCATCACGCTGATCCCAGTCTCTACGAACGGGACGGAGAAATCGATGACCTCCGAACGTTCCTCGTTGATCGTCAGAGATCCGACGGCCATGACGGCTTTCTTATTAACAACCTTTTGTTGGACGGGGTGGAGATGGGTGAAGGCAGGGAGATTTATGAATGAAGGGAGGAAAAAGAAACGGTAAAAAGGAGTAGACTTTATTGGTTTTACAAAGAGACACAGTTAAGTAGAACAATAAACATTTCTGATGAGTTCAACCATTGGATGGTTATATATTTGATGTTGGTATACAGTTTCTCATATTTCTTGATTAAAGTAAAAGTTAAACTCAGGATTTTAAGATTTAAATAATTCTATTCAAATGTACATAAATTAAAGTCTCATTTTGAGATTAAAATGGGGGAAAACAACAAAAACCAGCATTGGTGCAAACACTTATGATGGCCGAATGTGTAAAAGGCCTTGTGTGAATGCACCACTTATTGTATTTTAGAACAGCTTTAAAAATTTAAGTGAATTATTCTTAAGCTCAGTTTTGTAAGATAAATAGTAGAAAGCTCGAGAAAGAAAGCAAGAAGAACTTTTCTCCCGAACAGTTAGGTTTCAAACTCAACATAAAGTCAACCTTAAAACTGGGAAACTTTTCTGGCTGTCTTTCGTGTGTCCTAAAACTTAAATACTGCTACAACTGATAACTGAAACATCCCCACCCCCCGATTACCGAATAACTATCTGTAGCAAAACTACATTATTACACAAAGAAACCTTCTACTTCCTTTATCTTCATCAACAGTACAGAGTAATATTGAGTTTATAGCTCCGATACTGAACTTTGGGGCTGCCTCGTAACAGAAATATTCTGTGACACAATCGGTAGGAATTTGTTCGTAACCCGACTCACCTCTCCCACCATGCCGTTCCAGACGTTGTTGATCTTCTTGCCGTGCTTGCCGTTAGTAACCAGGTACAGGTCGTAGGTGAACTTCACATACTTGGCGATTTTCTTCAGGATATCAATGCAGAAACCTTTGCAGCACTTTTTTATGTATGTCCCCCCAGCCTCTGTTGTGTTGCTGCAAAAACACAAAAAGCGTAGCATTGAAAACCGTTGTGTCCGGTTAAAGCCTGTGACAGAAGCGAGAAGAAGCAGCTTTGTTACACATTAAACTGGCATGTAAATCCACTTTTATTAATATTAATTAAGCACATTAATTCTAACCATCCAGTGGAATAAAAATAACTTGACTTTGGGTCATTCTGTCCGGGAACGACTTGATAAACACTCCTCCTCTCTTTGTGTCTCCGGAGAAGGAGACCCTGACTGCATTGCATCTGCAAACCTTGTCGCCATCTGCGTATTTAAATCTGAGAGCAGCAGAGTTCAGAAAGTGTTCTCTCACACAAACGCACATTCAGCGTGCATCAACTTTCAGCCACCTGGGAGTCTCATTTCACTTTTAGATATGTGCTAATTAGAGGACGAGAACCCCGTCCTTTAGTTTGACAACAACCTGGACACAAACTTGACAAAGACTGAGAGATAAAACCCTCCACAAACTCAGCTGTGACCCTGCAACTCTCTAATTCCAAGGATGAAACTTGCTTATGAGCAATTTTACGCTTGGAAATCATCAGACAGCGTTTGACCTAAATCATCAGCCAAAAAGGTCTCTAAGTACTACTCTATCTGTAAATACGAGATTATTATTGATTATGATTTTTTTTTTAAGTATGCAGTGGTATCACTTCATAATTTAATGGATCACCAGAGGAGTGATACATATAAGCAGAGGTACACATAAGCATTGTTGCCAGATGTATGATAATTATCATATTTGTAGGATAATTTAGCACTCTGTACGATCAATAATTCCATAAATACAATAATTTGAGCCCATTGTGGTATGGAATTTGCGTAAGAGATGCTTGTTTTAATTATTGTGTTAGATTATTTAAATCTAAAACTACTTTAAAGATTATAATTTTGCATAGTGTTTGATACACTGATATTAAAACATGAGTGAAGGCTGTAACTTAGTAGTGTACGATAATTTTTCTTAAGATACAATAATTTTAAAATCCTGGTACGATACTTGAACATTTCCAATCTGGCAACACTGCACATAAGCATAATACATGAGTCTGAAAGTTAACGTGTGCGTACCAGTTCCTTTTGCCACTAAACTCCTTTGCATACTGGTGTTATGTCTACCTTCTATCCCTGAAGTACCTCATTGAAAAATAGTATATGCACCCCTGGATATAAGTTCTTACTGATGTCTGTGGTACTAAAGGGGAAACCTGGTGCTGATGTCTGGTTTTCATGTGTATCCGCGTTGCTATGCATGAGTGACTGCGTAAGCACCGGTCTGCAAAGCTGAGTTTGGGCAGAAGGATCTGGTATGATTGCATGATGAGTTCCAGTTTTTTCACTCAGTATCACTACCATTTGAAGAAGATCTCCACCAGGGGTGCCCACACGTAGATTTGCTCCTAACATTGGTGGGGACCAGGACACAACGGGCCCGGGGGGGACTGAGAGCATGTCAAACAAGATCAATCGTGGGCTGTGCGACTGGCCTTAACTGGTCCGGACTGGCCAAAAGTTACCATCCATCCATTTTCTGTAGCCGCTTAATCCTCCACAGAGGGTTGCGGGGCAGCTGGTGCCTATCTCCAGCGGTCAAGGGGCGAGAGGCGGGGGACACCCTGGACAGGTTGCCAGTCCATCGCAGGGCCACACAGAGACGAACGAGACAAACAACCACACACCCACTCACACCTAAGGACAATTTACCAGCCCAATCAGCCTGACAGTCATGTCTTTGGACTGTGGGAGGAAACCGGAGTACCCGGAGGAAACCCACGCACGCACGGGGAGAACATGCAAACTCCACGCAGAGAGGCCGCAGAGCCGGGACGCGAACCCACGACCTCCTTGCTGCGAGGCAACAGTGCTAACCAACTGCGCCACCATGCAGCCCCAAAAGTTACCATTACCGGGAATATGCCTGATGGCCAGTCCACATCCTACATCCAGACCCAGAGCAGGCGCCCTCTACCTCATAGTAAAGGTGACTAATCAGGCTTTCCAACAATACAGTATACGTTTTATTGCCATAAAGAACTATTACAAAAAAGAAATAATTGCCCAACACAAATTATTTCTGCTATCTCAGGATACTGGGACAAATTTGCTTGATAATTTCTAAGCTTGCACTCTCTCAGCTTCTGTTGGCGTTGCTTAATTTTCTTTAACAAAAAATACATTTGCTCTTTTGCCCAATACGATTAAAGACTTTATGTTTAACCGGCACAGATCTGAATGATGTAAACAGCCACAATAGCTATGACATATATCATTTATATCTGATAAATTCAAATTAGACGACATAAAAACTGTCTTGCTTTTGTTAAATACACCTCTAAAAATATGTCATCTAATGAATTGCAAGGGTACAGATCTAGCATTAATTACTCATAAGAGATTAGTCAGTTATGCAGAGAAAGCAAAAATATTACCATAAAAATAGATGGTTGAGTCCAATTTTTGGCAAGTTCAGCTGGTGACCAGTGCCAGACCAAAGCCAGAACTTTAGTAGCCGCCTTCATGAACACAGTGTACTCGTTTCGGAAGGCCAAAGCTCCGTTCATGTGATGTTTGAGCGGCTGTTTGACAAGTTGCCAGGCCAACTTTGAAACACTACAGGGCCTGAGGGGTCTCCAGAGACAGCAGCGCGGGTCTGCGTGGGATCATGCATGTTATAGTGAGTATGGCTTATTCTTAGGGCTTGGCCTGGATGAGTGACTTTACAGTTCTGTATGCATGGATACCCTCCAAACCCCTGATGAGACCCCCTCCTCCTCTGCCACTCCCTCGTTCTCTGCCTCTTTCATCCCCTCAATCCACCCCTCTTGGTCCAAATGGACACCACGGATGCTTGAGTGGGAATTGCGCTGTGGGAGGGAGGAATGGGCCGAATGCACTGGCCTGTGAGTGGACATGTGGCAGCAGGGAGTGTATACAGGCTTGTGAATGCGTGTTTGTGTTTCTCCTTGGAGATGCTTTATCCTCCGCCCTACTTCACAGTGACTCTGGATGATAATCTCTTTCCAGAGACCCTATTACTGTTTAATCAGCTCTCTCTCTGTGTAGCTGTTGCTTTATTTACAAAAGTATAAACATGTAATGAGTGAGGAAAAAGTGGCAGTGCAATACGCACAACGATGTTTGTGTCCACTAATGTGTGTTGTCAGATATCTCCAAAGTTGCTTTGATTCACCACCTCTTGAGCCCATCAGTACAAACATAAACGTGTATGTGTGTGTGTTCTGTAGGAACAAGAAGCCGAAGGTATTTGTGCACTGGGGAGACATTTTATAAGAAAAGGAAGTAAACTGCTTATTTCAGCAGTCGCCTCCATATTCTGTGGGAGGGAGGAAGCTGCTGCATAGGTCTAATGCTGCACCTCATGAAGGAAGAGAGAGAAACACAGCAGCGGTGATGAAGACTGAAAAATACTGTGCCTTCTCTGTTAGCTTATTGTTGTGTTCCTGTGTAATTATATATGCAAAGTTGGGGTGGAAGCAAATACACAATCCTGAGTGGGAAGGAGATGATACGACTTCTTGGTGACAAACTGATCACTGTGGTGCAATGATTAAAAAAAGATGGAGGATGGCAGTTATCTATTTAGAGAGAAGAGATTTTTTTATTCATTGCATGATTTAATTAATCTTTTATATTAACTTAACACTGAACAGATTTTAATAAAACTCAGAAAGTCTGCATTAGATATACCTCTACAGTTATTTACTTTTTAAGTCGACCCAGTTCAAGATGGCCGCCACAGCAAGTTCAAATGAACAAACACAAAAACATCCTGTCACCTTTACAAGCTAGTAGCCGAGGCTCATCCTCAACACACAATGAGTGCTAACTGACTGACTGTTTTAAGCTTTGACATCACTCAAAACTGCTTATATTTTAAGGAAGTAGCTCAAAAATCACCGTACAGATTTTAATGAAGCTTTTGTGAATAATTTTTAAAGGCAATTCAAGATGGCTGCCACAGCTAATCTAATTTTGCCAACACAAAAATGGCAACAATCTGAATACAAAGAAAGAACATTTTGGCTAGGTTGATGATTATCTCTAAACAACTGCAGCTTGCTATTTCTTTAACACAGTTCATTAATTTTTCTTAACCTTTTCAGTCCACAAAGAATGTTTACTGGCAAGAAAGCTGCTGTAAACTGGTAAACATGAGTCCACTGTTTGGGTTAAAGGAGAACAAATTGGAGAAAATGTTTGTTTTATATAATAAACCCATGAACATAGGCTTTAAAAGAAAGGAAAACAAAATGTTAAGCTAGCATGGAACTTTACTGCAAATATTTTTTCTACCTTTATGTTAGCCTAATGACATTTGTTCATATGGTTCTTCAGAAAACAACCTAAAAAAAGAAACAAAGTAAAAATGGTGAGTGGTAACAGTGCTCTAGTAAATAGCCAGCTAGCTACGAATCAGCAATCAGAGCATCATACTTACTCTTTGATATGCTTCCTGCAAGGCACAGAGTTCCTCATGCAGGTACCAGTAAGCCGTTCTACATCCTCCACAATGACAAAAGGTTTCTCCTCTAAGGTCACGATGGACAGGTGGTTGTCATCAAGTTCAGCGTCGCCGAAGGAGTTGAAACGTGGCCACACTGGATACTTCACCGTGAGGCTGCCATTGTCCAGTCTGCCCATCTGTTAAGAAGGAGAAGAGAAAGAAAGACTGTAAAAAAAGTATGTGACAAACTGAAGCCACTGCACTTGTACATGGAAGGAAACGAGACTATGATGTTTAAAAAGACACTGAGTTATTATGCATATCTGCTGTGTCTTTAATCAAATACTGTATGACGGTCCCATACCATTACACAGAGAGAGAGAGAGAGAGAGAGAGAGAGAGAGAGAGAGAGAGAGAGAGAGAGAGAGGGAGGGGCCTCCTGCAGTGGGGGCTGGAGGGAAACCTTGGCCCCCCTCAATTAATTTCCTGTCCCACCACCACCTGGTCAGACATTTATACATACATACTTTTCAGTAGTATGAATTTAAAGTAGGAGAGGACAAATTTAAATGAGTTGCAACATTCATTTGTTCATACATAATTTATTTTGCCCTTACTGTAAAAATAATAAACCAAAGTTTATGAATTCCATATTGCAACATTTTTTTGAAAAGCTACAAACACAGAACTGCACGTCTATGCAGATGATATGGTTCTGTTTCCATCCTCTAGGCATGGCCTTTAGTAAACTGGAGCATTACTCAGCTCTGTAATCCCTCCACCCAGTTCTGGATCGGCCCCTGGATGTTCTCCCAGTGCCCAGAACACCTCCAGAGAGGATGACATCCTAATCAGTTGTCCAAACCAACTCCAACTCTTAGGCCATTGCACTCAACTCAAAAAAAATGTCATGCTCCCTCCATGTTGGATTTGGAATGTGATGAAACCAATGAGATCTATGATACAAAGAGAGGTGACCAGACTCAGCCTTAGAGGTAAGGTGAGGAGCTCACCAGGTGTTTGGAGTGAAATCTCAGCACATTAAAAAAGGAGCTCATTTGGGCAACTGATTAGAGTTCCCTTCATGGAGATGTTAGCAGGACCTGGCACCTCCCCACACTGCCAAAGATACCAAAAGCTGATTCAACGACCGTGGTGTTACTGAGCCACACCACATTGATGCAGTAATTCATGCAAAAGGAGGCCTAACCAAGTATTAAGTGCATAGAAATAAATACTTTTCATGCGTTTAATATTCACATTTTCATTTGATAGTATGTAATTTTTTCCAGTCTGGCAGTATAGCAAACAGAAATGATGTCTGAATACCAAAAACAACCTTACAGATTTACTATCACAGGTGGGGCGTTACAGCTGCTCCACCTGATATATACTCTAAGACAAAATCTTTATTAGAACAGCTTTTTGGTTTGATTTAAATCCCAATGGACACGGAGACAGAAATGAACAACACAACTATTATAATGTCTTACACAGTAATGACTAATTCAAGGTGCGATCCACAGCCCAAGTAATGTGTCTGAAAACACCTGAGTATGTACTTGTGTGAGCACCTGTGTGTCCTTGTTTATATAAGGTTTCTCCGTGGGAGTGTTCTATAGTGAGTGTGAGGATCCACATACCCCCCTTCCCCCAAGACCCATGGAAGACATGGAGACTCGAGCCAGACACCTGGAGGCAACCCAGAGTACGGCAATCCCAGGAAGACCACCACATGGGTCACCCAGCAGCCGCTGTGCCAGAATCCCGTCACAGGTCCACTGGCAGCCAGCAACACCAGGGAAGATCCAGCCCGGACCCAGAGACCCGAGATCCAAGGGTGACCCGGCCGTAACAGAGGCCCGACAGGGCTAGAGGGCCTAGATCCCGTCCAACAGTCACCGGAACCGAGCTGGCAGATGCCCCAGCACCCGGCACCGAGACCCACCTGGCATCACTCACCAGCAGGAGGAGGGGCAAGGGGAGGATAGGAGAGCAGGTGTTATGTAATATTTGAATATTCTAATACGCTGAATGTTGGGTTTACATGATCTATCAGCTATAATCATCAGAATTACTGAAATATATCACGTTGTGTAATACATGTTTATAATATCTGAGTGTTGATTTATAAAATGAGCAACATCAATCATTAAGATTTCTCCCCCCTCGCCTCGCCTTCTTCCGGGTCCGGGGGCAGCATTCCAAGTCGGGCAGCCCAGGCCACCTTCTCCCCGGCCACGTCCACCAGCTCCTCAGCTGGGACGCCCAGGCGTTCCCAGGCCAAACTGAAGATGTATTTCCTCCAGCTTGTCCTGGGTCGACCTGGGGGCCTCCTGCTGGCAGGACATGAGGCATCCTGACCAGATACCCAAACCACCTCAACTGACTCCTTTTGATGTGGAGGAGCAGCGGCTCTACTCCGAGTCTCTCCCGGATGTCCGAGCTTCTTACCCAATCCCTAAGGCTGAGCCCGGACACCCTGCGGAGGAAACTCATTTCAGCCGCTTGTATCCGCGATCTCATTCTTTCGGTCATTACCCAAAGCTCATGACCATAGGTGAGGATTGGGGCGTAGACCGACCGGTAAATCGAGAGCCTTGCTCATAATATATACCGTATTTGCCTGCATATAAGACGAGGTTTTTTCATTGAAAATAATTTGAAAAGGCGGGGTCGTCTTATTATCGCGCCCTAGTTTTTCCAGCGGAGTGCGCAGGCTTTTTGGTCAAAGCGGCAGAAAGCAGCTCAGATCGCGAGTGGTTCCAGAGGTCCGGTCCAGCTCAAAGTTCCAGGTCCACTGAGGATTTAGATGCCAGACAGCCAGTCCAGAGGCAGCAGGTCCATTTCCAGAACGAGGAGGTGCTTTCAGCGAGCAGACTGTACAGGTGAGGGCTCGCGTCGCTCGCTTGATTTACACACGCATTCTCCCTCAGAACCTCATCCGTCTCACGTATATGCATGCCCCCCCCACACACACACACACACACAGCGGGTTTGTGTGTCTGCGATCATGGCACAGCAGTGTGTGTGTCTGTGCATTTTTGCGCAGCAGTGTGTGTGTAAACAAGCATCCCCTATAAGAAAACTCCATCGCAGCACCAAAGTTCTGATGTCTGATGATTGCGGGGCTGCACAGTCTGACCGTGAAAGCTCCTGTCAGCAACCTGTCACCTGTCTTGAAAAGGGGGGTCGTCTTATAATCAGGGTCGTCCTATATTCAGGCAAATACAGTAAATGTTTTGAGCTGTATTTATCCTCTCTAGCCAGGGAGCACCATGGGATTCCCAGGAGGAGCTGGAGGATGCTGCTGGTGAGGGATCCCTCTGATCTGTTACCCCACCACTCCAACCTGGATAGGTGGAAGTGAGTGGGTGTAAATGTAAGAAAACAGAAAACACTTGAAATTCTGTTTTGCCTTTTGAGTTTTAGTGTGTCCACTCTGAATTATTATTATCCCCCATCTAGCTTCCCTTCATAAAACTGTATATTACACAGCACAAGAGTAAAAACTCATTCCTCAACTGCACAGACGATTTCGTATATTAGTATATATAATTTTTATATTTTACACGAGGTGAAAACCGTTAGGACATCATCTCATCTTTATTTTGTCACATAAACACAATAAACCAATCTAAAACGCTCCATCTTGCTCTAAAATAAACCCTGCTGTCAGTGAACGTTACACCATAACAGACATCCCGAGTTCGGGTCGGATGATGAAATCCACTTGGAGATTCTGCTCTGAATGCAAACACAGTCATCCAGTGTGTCACAGAGAGAGAGGAAGTGTGCCACTGTGGCAACTCTGTTAATAATGTAGGAATGTTCGGAGCTGTGATGTCACCGATTCCCCAGTGGGTGCTTTTTTACCCAACCACATCCGTCTGTAAACTCGTGTGTGTGGGCATGTGCATCGTTCTATCAGCGAAGGCTGAGAAGAAGAGAGAAACAACAACAGGCACCAAGGCTTTGCTTGACTTTCAATTATTTATAACGCAGAAAACAGTCAAAGGAAAAATACAAATCTAGCTCACTTCTTTCCCTCTATTTCAGAATCCTGCCTCCATCTCTTCAGTCTCTGCGTCAGTTTGTTGCCTGGACAAGCACCTGAGGGATTTCTAAGTTAGGGGCATATTTTTGTTTGCAAACACATTTTAATGGTCCAACTTTACACTGTTGATATGGGAGGGGAAATATTTTGACCCAGACGTCATGAGGCAGTGTTGTTACCAACAGGACCCATAAACGCTCTGTCGTTGCTTAGCCTGCATGCTTGGCTAAGTCATTAACAGGCGAGCAGAGAGGAGGAAATGAAATTAGCATTTTAATTGTTTTGCTTTGAGTGGTTTTCTACCCTCTGACAGGGATTAGAGCCTCTTCTCCACTCGTAGTCGGCACCACTGTCAACAGCTCACTCTGCTGTCAGCTGCAGTCCTCGAACTCTGCGTCTCTGCGTGTGCAAGTGTGTGTGTGTGATTTGAAGAGGGAGAAGCAACACAGTGCGCTGAGGTGGCGTGTGCAGTTTCAAGTGTGTCACCTCCAGTCTCTGGGGATTGGCCACATTTGGCTATCTGTCTTAGTCCAGCTGTTTTGTATTTCACAAGCGACTGAGTGTGTGCACAGAATCAAACACATGCTTGTGTTAGTGGGAAATTGGACTGGTAATAAAAGAATTGTGGGGATTTTTGTGTAAAACATTTAGTTAATAGAACTCTAAAGACTAGGGCTGTGTACTGAAACATGGTACTTTGATTTAGGTACTTTTACAATAAAATGTAAATGATCCGCTCCATTTCATCCAGCTCCGGTTCGCTCCGCATTACATGACGGGTGGAGGAGAAGAGAACAGACAGCCCCTCCTCTTCCTCACAACAACAGTTCTCCTGCAATCTAAGCAACTTCCGGGTTAAAAATGCAGAAAAAAAATATAAAATTTGGCTGCATTTTGGAAAGAGCAAAATGCAACATATGCAGTAAGATTTGGGCTGCAAAAAACAGTCAAAGCATCTCATCGTGATGGAGTTAACTCGCAGCTGCAGCGAGTCCAGTCTCCGACTGCAAATAAAACATTAAAGGTCCCATGACATCGGTTTCCATGTTTTCTGACTTATCTATCATGTTGCAACGTTGAGTTCTCACCTTAAACCTGCCAGAAAGAGCAAAAAACGGCGTCCATCTGTCTCCTAGTCCAGCCAGTGAGAAGCTCTTCCAGATTTCAGACCCAGGCTTCAAACCGTTTTTTTCACTCCAGCCCGCTATGAGGTCATAGTGATCCGGACTTGCTTATATGGTAAATTCTCCGCCCACATGCACGTTCACGACAACTAGAGCGAGGCAGTGCCGCCGCCATTGCCCATAGGCTGTGTTCGAATTCAGGGGTAGGATGCTTATGAGGACGCATTTCGAGGCAGATGACATCACAGCGCTGCGACGAGTGCTGTCCGAATTCAAAGGATACTCATTCATGCGTCCTCAAATGCGTCCTCGCTCCACCCCAATTTCGAGGACGGGTCTGGTGTATCCTCGCTGGCCAAGGCTATCCCAGGATGCTTTGCGTGCCAGCCGTGGGATTCTACTTTTTTCTTTTTTTTTTTAACTTTATTGAATTTACAACACAAGTCCCGTTGGATTCTACTGATTCATCAATTTTGTAACTGTAGCAGAAAAAACCAGAGAGCAGTTCAGTTTTAAATGTCAGTTTTTCAAAAGATCATAAAACGCTTGTGTTTAGGAATGTTTTGCTTATCTTTATCTAAAGTTTAATAATAAAAATCTCCACAAAAGAGTTTGAATATTTTATTTTTCATGTAATTTAAGACAAGAAATCAATGTAAGCTAGCTTGAATGTTTTAAATAAAAGTTTAGGAAATAAGTCACCATAAAAGAGCGATCCATTTTATTAGCTTTAGCCTGTCTGTCGGCGCTGTCACGGTTGCTAAGTGACTGGACTGAGGGGCGGGGATAAGTATGAGGCTAAACCGTCTGAATTCAGAGCCGCTTATTTCCGGTCTTAGCGGTCGAGCAAAGACCCAACCTAGGTAGACCAGCAAGTCCACGTGCTCATAAGCATCCTACCCCTGAATTCGGACACAGCCATAGACCGTGTAGTGTTTAAGTTTCACTTTCGTTTCTCTTTCACGCGACGACACTGCCCCCTACTGCAGCAGAAGTGTCAGGCTGCCAAATAAGGAGAAACCCAGCAGAACCGAAAGGCGGCGCATTCTTCTGATCTCTGAGTTGCTCGTTAGGAAATAATTACAGCATATTTTGAATTATAATGGTGCAACGCTAATCTAGAGGCATCAAAGATTACACCTGTTTAATATAAAGTGATTTAAATATGGAGTCTTGGGCACTTTAAAAAGCAGACACGAGTTTGTAGCCTTCATCCTCTGCTGCATTAACACGGAAATCACTGGAGGTGTGTGAGAGGGAGACAGCGTCAGTGACATAACAGAAAGTTCCAGAGGTAAGCAGTAAATAATAATAATAAAAGTATAAATATGCCATAAAACCAGAGGTGGGTAGAGTACCCAAAAATGTACACTTAAGTAGGAGTAGCACTACTTCAATATATTTTTACTCAAGTAAAAGTAAAAAGTTACAAAACATACTTGTGTATGAGTAAAAAAGTATTTGGTAAAAAGTCTACTCGAGTATTGAGTAACAACCATCTGATCATTTTAAAAGATGTCATCAGACAGACAAAAATATAAAGTTTAAGGGAAATTCTAGTATCTTAAAGGCTAAAATGAAAAACACTGACATAACATGATATCGAAACAGCAAAAAAAAAAAAAAAAAAAAGCAGAAGACACACTTTTCAAAGTATTTTAAAAAATATAATGCCAAAACTAAGTAGCTATGTGGCTATAAATCTAGCTAGGTAGCTATCTATTTAGCTAATTTAGCTAGCTAGCTATATCAAGGTTTTGTGCAAGCTAGATAAAGATAGCTAGCTAGAAAATGAGAGTAGGAAAACAAAGCTGGTGCAGAAAGTGGTCTACTTTAATAAAGTATAGGTCTGTGTCTGTCTGGTGTATTTTTGTTAAAACACATTTGTTTTTCTGTAAAGTTACTCGCAGTAGGTAGGGGGCTCAGAGATTTCACTCAAGTAGAAGTAGCAATACTTAACAAAAATAATACTCAAGTAAGAGTAAAAAGTACAGTGAAGTAAAACTACTTGTAAAAGTACATTTTTTTCAAAAAGTTACTCAAGTAAATATAACTAGTTACTACCCACCTCTGCATAAAACTACGTTTTTTTTGGTTTAATGAAAAAACTGTTAGTACTTTATTTTCTCTCAGAATTATATGTACCCAAATAAGTATCGTTAAGGTACCTGTATCGAAAACCAGTTATCGTTAAAGTACAAACTTTTAAAAAAACTAATGATTTTTAAAATGTATTATTATTTTTTACTTTCAAATAACACGTCCATTACAATAAATAACACAAATGACAAAGTAGCTGTGAGTCAAGACTCTAAAAATGGAAAATAGCCCGCTAGCTTCAAACAAGTAGCAATATATCTATTCACTGATGTTTGACTTTGTTGCAGTTACCAGATATTATATCCCAACTATAAAGACAAAACAATGCATTTTTTTAAATAGTTTTTTTACCTTTTCAGATAGAATTGTTAGCTAACTAGTACCAGTTAGCCAGCTAGAGTCACTCCCTGTTCATAATGTACTTTGGAGACAGCTGCAGCTCAAAATGCTCAAGCTATGAATTATTAACCTAAAATGAGAGTTTAAAATGGCCCAAAGGCATGTCCCCGTTTCACAGGCAGGAAGATCTTTCTGAGATTTTTCCTAAAGTGTATTTTTCATTCTTGGAAGTCTCTTTTTTTCTGTTGTCACAGCTATTTGTAGCATAAATCCTAACCTGAACAAAGACACAGCTGAAGAATGCTCGACTCATTCGGTCAATCTTTGAAGAGGCGCTCCTTATTCGATATTATGAGTCGATAAGAGGTGAAATGAATCAGAAGATTCTTGACAAAACGAAAGAATATGGAGGAGGAAGAAAGAGGAGGAGGAGATGGGGATTCAAGAAGCTGACTTCAGCATCTCCTCTCTTGTCCCGCTGCTCTCATCTTTTCTCATCCTCCTCAGTCTTTTCTCCTCTCTAATTAAAGTAAGGGGGGGTTATAAATGAAAGGAGGGAGGATTCTGTTTATCGACCGGTGGAGAAGGATAACACTAAATCCTCCTGGTTGCAATACCAGATATTACATGCTTACAACACCAAGACATCCATGCTGGTGTGTGTGCATGTGACTTGACTGATGGCATAGATGTAATTTTGGGGGGACCGGTCACCTCCACTATTAAAAGGCAGACAGACCCCTGCAGTTTTCACTGTCTAACGACAACGTTACGCTGTATTAAATAGCTACTGGGGGTGTTTTTAGGGTTGATATCAAGCAAGCAAACATCATGAAAGAAGAACATTTAAGGCTCTTACGCGGAGCACCTTCTCTGTGCCAGTCTCAGTGGGAGAGTTATCATCATGCCAAGATGCATTATGGGAGAATGAGTTCCTAATAGCGTGGAGAAAACCATTCAGTCATAAAACAGTATCTGTCACTCCTGTCAGACAAAATTACGTCAGTAAAGTGGATTCGGCTCGCCTTCTTCGCTCTGAATGTTCGTCCGAACGTTTGCGTGTGTTGTGTCTGCGTGCATGTGTCAGGGTGCACGTGCATGCTAGTGTTTATGTGTGAACAAACAAGGTAGGAAGAGGAGAATAAGTGTGTGAGAAAAACTGTAATCATCACTCCTTCAGTAAAGTTTACTATTCAAAGAACAATGGTGCCGTTATCTGTGTTTGTCTGTAGAGTTGGAAGTGTGTGTGTGTGTGTGTGTGTGTGTGTGTGTGTGTGCACTCACATATTGTGATTCTTCAAGCACAAATCCCATGCTGTCTGTAATAATTATTTTGTGAACTGGCTGCTAACACTGTGGCGGTTTCTGAAGCTATTTACACACTCCATCGACTCGGCTGGAATAAAACCGGTTTCTGAGGTAAACAGGATTTCCTTATTCAGTTGGTGAAGTTACTCTGAACCTCAGATTTACATTTATTATGTTTTATATTGTAAAAGTCTTATACACTTTTAGATATTTATGTAATAAATCAAGCTGTGAAAATCAAAGATGTAAACTATAGGGGATGTGTTGAATTACAAGCACACAATGTAACAAAAACTGCAGATATTTGCATTTTTACTATTTTTTGTTTTTTACTTTTTGCAAAGTCTATATAATTTACAACTTTAATAACATGCACATTATTAATTTAATTTAACTGAGAGAAAAAAAGCTCTGGTAACCATCAATATTCTCTTGGTATTTACGTTGTTGGGAGCTTCAAGTGCAGGATTATGAATTAGATTGATCTCAGCTTGCTGGTGAATATTTTAAATGATTTATATATAAAGGTAGTTGTATGCTGATGTAACCCTAAAGGCTGGGGCCCACCAGAGATCACACACAAGCCCTGATTTTCAATAGAAACCATTGTAGTCAATGGGAACGGTCCCACATAAAGTTCCACGTCACGTCACCAAAATGCATTGTGTTATGTGTTGGTAAATAAGGAACACGTATGTGCTTTGAACACATGAGTGCTAATCCGCCAGGCCCTGCATCAAAGTATCCTCAGGCAAGATGCTGACCCCATGCACCACCAAAAATGGCTGCCCTCTGCTCTTCACGGATTGGTCAAATGCAGACTCCCCTTTCCCCTAACCATCTATAGCTGAAATAAAGGAAGATCATATATGCTGATGACAGTGTTATTTATCTCTCTCTCTTCATTCTGCTGCTTTCCTTTTTTCTTGTCTTTCCATCTATTTTTTGTCATTTCCCTACACGATGTAATCTCTCCAGTTCCGTATCCTCTCTCCGTCTCTGCGTCCCAAGGGGACTCATTTTTAAATATTTTTAGTGCATATCCATATTTTAGTGCAGTTTGAATTTTTATCTCTTGATCATCATGTAAGTCTCTTTCGCTGACTCCTGGTGCATGGGTGGGACATCAGCACCAAAGAGGGAGAAGAAGAAGAGAGATGCTCCCAATTATGTTTCCGCTTTGGGTGTTGGTGTCTCTCTTGCTTCCAGACACTTTTCCTACGCCATAGTGAAGTGGTACCGATCAATTTCACAGGCTCTGTGTTTACACAGGGCCGGATCTAGCCAGCCCCACTAAGGGGGGCAGGTAGAATATCGGGGGGGGGGGGGGGGGGGGGGGGGGGGGGGGGGGGGGGGGGGGGGGGCGAGTCTGGACATGCTAAGAATGTTTTGGTCCTCACATCCCCCCAATCCCTTTAATGCATCAAAAACTACGACATCATCATATCAGTTCCTCTATCCATAGATTTATGTTCATATTTGATCCCTACCCTCTGCATTTACCCGGGCTTGGGACCGGCACAAGTAGGACACTGGCTGATGCCCTGTTGAGGCTGACCTCATCTGATTATTTTTTGTTTTGTTTTTTGTTTTTGTTCTTTTTGTTTTTCTTTCTTTCTGTGTCATTTTGTTTTTGCCTTTTATTTTTATCTTTATTTTTTAATCTTATCTCATCTATCTATTTAACCCTTATTTTTTGTGTTTGAGCATTTGTAGCATTTGATCAACTCGTCATGCAGCAAAGAATTAATGGGGAACATGTAATCAATGAGATCTGATTCCTGGATAACCGTGACAGAAGTCCACATTTTATGAGGACATCCACATTCCTGTAAAAAAGATAATTTCAAGAAATAAGTTCAGGTATTGCAAAAACCAGACTAGATTGACTTTAAAAAATATATGTCCATCTGTTCAATAATATATGTTTTTTAAAGTGTATTCAAGAAGACAATCTGTCCAAGTTTTTGTTTTAATGAAAATGTGACTGTGATGTTGAAATCTATAATTATCCTGAAGGAATGGTGTAGGACCATTTGCATTTTTTTTTACAAGTAGCTTTACTAAACAGCTTTCTCCAATAACATGTACTGCATCTTTTTTTTTATTATTAAATTTATTTCATTCAAAAGGAGAACACAAAACAAACAAAATTATATGCATAAACATCATATAAGTCATGGAAAATCTTAACTGGAAAGCTGTATGAACCCTGATAAAGTCTTCATAAGGAGACCTTAGAACAGTGGTTCCCAAACTTTTTCTTCTGGGCCCCCCTTAATTTTACACATTTTTCCCGTGCCCCCCCCCTCTCTCACACACACGTGCACACATGCACGCACACGCCCACACACATACACACACAAATACTGCGAACAGACAAATCTCATTTTCAAACTCCATTACAGGTTATTTCACATCAAACCTTTGAGATTTGAACAAGTAAAAGTAACTGCATTAACTATATGTTAAAATAAACTTCAACCTTTTCTTTAAAAACAACAAACTAACCACTTTTACAGCTCAATAGAAACGTTAAAAAATGCCTCAGTGCAAAATGGGTTTTAAAAATGACAAATTCCCTGAGAAAATGAAAATAAAAAATGTAAAGGTTTATTTTTACTTTAAAAAATAGTTCTCTCATGTTCAGTGACTGGTGTGAGCGGCTTGTTGCTGCAGGTCTCCTTTGTGTTGAGTTGGCCTCCAAACAGTGTCCTGTGTGCGATTTGAGAATAAAATAGATGGGGGGGGGGGGAATCTGTAGGTGGGATGTGTGTGTGTCGGGG
>SSNR01000107.1:1515350-1527728 GCA_006937965.1 Callopanchax toddi | reverse complement strand
GGGGGGCCCCCCCCCCCCCCCAGTTTGGGAACCACTGCCTTAGAATAATATCAATATAATTAGATACAAATAAAAATAAAAAACAACCACAATGTGGTCACAACAGAAGTTGTAAAAGTTTCAAGGAAAAAACAACCTGGCAAAGTCAAAAACATTACTTAATATTCACAATGATCTTTCTACTGACACCACAAACAAATAAATCCATCTCTAATACAGTCAGATAATTAATGTTACAATTCAGCCAACTACCACTAACCAAGCAAGTCATGACAATCAGCTCAACTAATGAAGTGAATTAACAACAAAATAAAGTCAAATCCACTGATAAGTCCCATCAAACCCAGTCAGACCAAACTTCCTTAAAACGCCATAATAATTTAATGAAAAGTAGAGAAAACGCATGAAAAACAGGCTAAACTACATAAACCAACATATTCAATCAGCAGTACCTGTATTTCTCTAACATTCGGCAAACACCTCAACAAACACATGTCGCTATTTAAGGTATAAATTCACTCATCAGGACTTAGCACTGATAGCCGCGGCTAGCTCCGCCTATGGGGTTTTTGAATGGGAAAATCCGTGACAGACACATAGTCATTAAGAAAAGAAACAAACAAACAAAGTCACTCACCATTGAGTTGATGAAATCAGGACAAATGGAATCATTCGGCTTGTTTTCACAAGCGGGCAAGAAGGATTCTTTGAATAAATATCCATTTTCTACCCTCCATTAAAAAGAGAGCAAGAACTTCCGGTTTCGGTCTGAGCAACACTCCAGACTCCTGCTGTTGTGCGCATGTCACACAGGGACGCTGAAGACCTGCGTCCCGAGCGATCTCCTATTTTTTGCACTCAGTGCGCATGCGTCAGGAAAAAATTGCCAGTGCGCATGCGTCAGGAAAAAATTGCCAGTGCGCATGCGTCAGGAAAAAATTGCCAGTGCGCATGCGTCAGGAGCAGAAAACAATGCGCTATGTTGGGACGGCGTCCCGTCCAGACATGCGCAGTAGAACCCAAAGAAACACGACCTATCGGTCCAGTAAAAAATAGTAAGAAAACCTTTCTAAACTACACCTAAATGCAGATTATACACAGCACTTATTGTATATATAATGGATGGCTCGTTTAGTTTTATTTTTATGTTAGTTTTTTATATTTTGTGATCCCTATTTCTCTTCTTCTTCCTCTTGGGACTGGTGGGGCGGCGCCCGAGCGCCCCCTATGGACGGGCCGCCACTGTGTTTACAACACACTATGTCTCCTCCTCAGCATGCCAACAAAGGATTGTGTGTGAGTGTGTGTGTGTCAGCATGAAATATGAAAAAGCTAGTTGAAAGGATGGGAACTGTGCAGATTGCAGCAAACTAAACCACAACCTGTAAGACGCACGTACGCAGAGATGTGACCTGAATCGTAACCAGGTTGATAGAGTCTCTCAAACGGCGTTTCTGTCGATCTTTACCGGCGCCACAGGGTAAATACACACACGTTCACACACAAGGGAGCAGTGACCCCTTGCTGCCCCAATAAGAGACGTCTCAGGTTTTGATTAACTGCAGTCTAAGGCGCGATCAGGGAGCAAAACACCAGAGTGCACAGATGATCTGGTTTGGAGGGTAAAAGGGGGAAGGAGAACAGGAAGAAGGGAGGGAGGAGTTAAATAATGGGAGATAAAATAAAAACAATGACAGAATAGGATGAACTGAACCAAAGACCACCACAGATCAAAAATAAATTACAATTTTTATTTTATTTTTTGTATTTATTAGGCTCTTTGCAGCAAGAACACCTCTCCTTTACCTCGCTCAGACTTGTCGATTCAGCCATTCCACAGGATGAGCTATCGGGACATTAGATTTGAGATATTTGGGAGAGTGTGAGCAGCCAGATGTAGGTATAAAGATACATGAGTGCCATTTAAAGTCCATTACAACATCCAGAGTACAGGTTACAGACACCATTCTTCAAAGAAATGTCCTCACAGCCACTATTTAAAGAAATCCTGAAGCGTGTTTTCTAATGGGTTCACTGGTTTTTGTTCACATTTCAAATTATTTAGGTGAGTTCTTGTACTTCAGAGCTGAAATGCAGATTTAAGATTGTTCAATGTTTTTGTTTCTTCTTTAAGTTTTACCTTCATGACCTGTTAGTATAGTTTCAGCAAATATTAATTATTTCTGCAAATGCTGCAAATATGCACAAGAAACAAATATATTTATATAGAGAAAATGCATGAAAACAATAGACACTGGGACAAAGAAGTGAAAGGACTTTGTTACTAGCTTTGTCATTGTCTCTCAGCTCACAGCTGTAGCAAAAGGTTTTGAGAATAACGCTAAAGTAATAGTCTGCTTTTCTGTCTTTTTGCAACAACTAGACATAGTAGCGTAATGCAGAAGTTGAAATCAAAAGGATTCTGGGTCGACGTTTTAAGCCCCGCCTCCTTCATGTAATCAAATGGGATTATCCTGACTAAAGTTAGACCAGTATATCTCAATCCTCCTCCACAGAACTTTGTTTGCTGCATGTTGGTGGTGTTTCCCAGCATAGACACACCTGATTTAAATAACTGTCACTTTCTCAGCATGTTGTCAAGTTCAGCAGAAATCAGCAGGGAAGCATCTAAAGCGCACAGGGCTGTGGGGCCCGGGGGCTCCGATCTAGACCTACAGTAAGCTCCCCCTTGTGGCTGACTAACAAACAATCAATCAACCTTTATTTATAGATCACTTTATGCACCAGAGCAATGCAGGTCCGTAAAATAAAACACGACCAATAAGACAATAAAAAACATAGAACAGCTTAAAAAGAGACAACAAATAAAAGAAAACTAATAACTAATGGTGAGAACAGGCTGGTCACTTCTGCTCAACTGAAATTAAAGCCTAGCTAAAAACACGAGTCTATAAAAGGGACTTTCATATATTCCCCATCTTTACAGTAAGAGGAACATCATCCAGAGTTTGGAAGCAACAACAGATCAAGCTGTCTCCTCAGACCTTTATATTCAACACAGATCCAAGGAGCTTCTTCTAGAACCAGCATTGCATTTTGTTTTTATTTTAGGGTTTGAGTTTTAAACCAAATGACCTCAGGTTCTTGAGGATAATGTGTGCTTCAATGTAGAATGACCCAAACGTTTTACTGTAATGGTGATCTGGTTGTTGAGGCGTGGGAAAAACCTTTTTAATGTAAAAACCAAGCCAACAGGATAAATGGATCCTACCTTTTCCCACTCTCGTTCTTTGTTGAGAACGATGACTACCAGCTTTGGGTTCTCCTGGTATCCGTCCTCGGTGAACGACAAGTCTCTGCCGTCCCACGTCACATTCATCATGTACCTGAGGAGCAGAGACAGAACAAAGGAGAGGAGTGAGTAAATACGGAAAGCTTCACTTATCTGGTTATAGAAGCTGTAAAGTCCTGAAATATAAACCTAGAGCATTAGTTTTTATAATTACAGTCCTTTGCATTGTGGTAGACCTGACTAGTGTTCTGTTAAACAAGCCACGCTCCATTAGAACCTCCACAGCCCACTGATTGGTCCGGTCAGTCTCATACTGGGCCAATCACAACGCTCGAACGGTTTGGTGGGCAGGATTAGCCGATGACATCAGCAACAACATGGTGGCGGCGTTCGCTTGAAACGGCTTTGTCATCAACTCTGGACGATTTAGATTTGGGCTTTTCTCTAAGATGCAAACAGACATTTAAGTCTTTTATTTTGAAAAAGGATGTATTGGCTGCTCTGCTGACGGGATACGTAAAAGTTTAAGTTACCAGCTGGCTCTGGTTGTTGCTAAACAGCTCTAATTGGTCCTAGCGCTATCCAATAGCATGTGAAGACAGTCTGATTGACAACCCTTGATGCCGCCCCTATGAATGAGTCAGACTATATATTTCTATAGCTTTCCAGGCTACCAAAACTCTTCACTTCATTAAATTCAGCTTTTTTAACAGAATCAACTTCTTCTGCACAGGAAAATCAATAGTGTTAATTTTCCTGTGTTAACCATTTTGAGTTGGTGGGGTTAATTTCTGTGTCGTTTCCAGTACTTGCAGTGTTAAAACCGCTCAGGGGGTGGAGCTATTTCGCCGAGTTGGGCGCGTACACTCTCAGTAGAGTCAGTTTCGCATTTGATTTCAGTCGGCCCTCGTGCAGCAGGAGAAAACGTATTTTTATCCTATATTACTTTTAAAAAAAGTATTTTAAAACTCGGTTAAGTGTTAAAAAAACACTATAAAGTGTCACAAAATAACACAGTGTGTTAAAATTTAACACTGTGATAGGGTTGAAATATTAACACTACTCAAAGTGTAACTTTAACACTGAGTTGGTGAGAATTATATAAACACCAGCATAGTGTTAAGTTTAACACTATAGGTGTCAAATTAACACATCCGATTTTGCTGTGTGCACAAACATAAAATAAAAACCACATTACGGAGAAGAACTCCCTCACTGGATATAAACACATCCTATTAAAACTATTCAGTCACTTATTCTTCTATAGATATAAACGATTCTTTAGATTAGACCTGTTTGGATCCACTTTCAGCCTTTTTGTCACCAGTTGTTAGTCATTAGTTAAAGCAAAGCTGTTTTTCCAAACTGAGGTTGTTCAAAGAGCTATCTTCAACAGGTTAGATATTATTTCTTCACAACCTTTCCATAGAGACACCCATCTTTTGAGCACTTTGACACCACATTCTCAATGCATCCATTCTAGTTCATTCTACTACTTTTCCAATTGTTTATACTGTATTTCTTCCTTTCTCAAAACTAAAAACCATCAGAGTTCCTTTGCTTATTTTCTATATTTTACACCAGCAAATAGACACAGCCCATCAATCAGACTAATAGTGTTCACAGGTCAGGTTGAGCTTTTTGGTTTTCCTGACTTTTTCCCCAATAAATGCATGCTCTCCTTAGAAATACTGCATTGATGTACAAGTGAAACACATCACACACATCTAGCTAACACATCACACACACACTGTAACAGTTGACCCATATGGCAGGTCACATTAGCTAAGATGGAGGGCAGTGGGGAGATATTTTTGGGTCTACACAGGCTCCACATTAATCACGACTGTCCTTCCCCACTCCGTCTCCCTCCCTCACTCCTTCTGTCAGCGGTCATGTACGACACAGCCAAGTCGCTTCCTTTTTTCTTCCTGCTCTGCTACCTTCTGAGGAAGGGTGAGAGGGCGAACTTCTAAATGGAGCATGTGCCCACGTGCATCTCTGGAAAACCACAGTGGACTGCAGCAGGTGAGTTGCTTCATGTTGAGTAGGACATTGTGCAAAAAGGACTTGCTGCAACATCAAACAGGTCATGAATACTAAGAAGTTTCTTTTCAAGGCATTTGGACACAAAACAGGAAAAACTACTGGGAGAAACTCCTAATACTCCAGATTTTAAATACTTCCAAGAATAAAACTGTTATACTGTCTGTTTGCAGCTTTACACATTTTTTAGTTACAGTATTTCTCAATTGCGAAGACACATTTCGTGAAAACTGCTCTCTGTTTCTCCAAAGTTTGAACACAAAACCCAATTTTCAAGCTAAATTCACAAAACCTCAGACTTTTCTTGCAAAACCAAACTTCCACCTCAAAACAGTTCAATCTCTGCCCAAAACTGAACTTTGTTGTCAAATCGAGCCCCGAGTCAGTCAAAATTACATACAGAGCAGTCACTAAACACTATGTAGAAAAATAGAAAACACAACGCTCAGGACATGAAGCTGAGAAATACATGTTTTTGTTCACTGTAGGTGAAATGCATGTTGTAAAACAAAAATAAGTGAGCATTTAGCTCTGGAACAAAAAGACTGAACAGAAATCTGGTGCATTTACATGTAGCACTGGTAAAACCAACAGAAATCTGGTGCATTTACATGTAGCACTGGTAAAACCAAACAGAAATCTGATGCGTTTGTCACTTGTATACAGTAAGACCATGTAGAAATAAATACTACCTACAGTAAGTGCATTACTCAGCCACAGCATCGTGTCTCTACTGGGTCAGGACACAGGACTTCGTCCATCACAGGACACATGTTGTCTGACCAGGTAACGGGTCTCTTTCACTAACACTGAGGGTTTTTCAATCTAGAGGTCCAGTGGGGTTTTACGGATGGGCGGGACTTACCAGCTCTACAGTATGATGTCATACAGTAACTGCTGTCAACATTGACATACTGTACTATAATGTCAGAAGAAGGTCATTAGTTGTTCTCTGCTCTAAACCCTCAGACTGGTGGACTCAGTGAATCTACTGGTGTCCAGTTGTAGCCTTTGTCCCGCCTCCCTCATGCTCAGACCATGGACAAGAACATGGTCAATCCCAGCAGCTCTGATGTCATCAGATATTACTGTTCTTTATCTTCCTTTGTCTCAACCTCCTCTGACACCAACTCTTCCTCAGATTTCTGTCCATTAGGGCCTCACAAACCAGTGCTCTCTGAACTGGTTACTGTGGATGTTCCCTTACATCATCAGACACCAGTGGGATCCATTCTGATTTGTAGTGTTCAAGTGGTGACACCAGTGCTTTAATTGTGTTTGACTTTTGTCACCTGTGCTCACTATTATGCAGCACATGTGCACACAATAAAAATGTGTTGAAAAGTTGTGTCTGAACAGCTGAGAAGAGCTGATGATTTTGTCTAAATAGTGATTGTTTCAGTCAGTGGGTTCAGGCTACTGAGAATTTGGTTCAGACAACAGAGTTTACTGTTTTAGCAACTGAGAAAAACTGTAACTAGAAATGTGGCACTACGAAACCCCATTGAAACTGCTGATGAGCTAATGCTAAGCTAATAAGCTTTAAGTCCTGATTAGTGATTTTATTCATTAAACAGCGACATGTTTTTGTTATCATTATGGCCGAATGTTAAACCAATACTTATAGTGTTGATTCAGTGCTTTGGTTATTGTGGTTTCACCCGTTTTGGATGTTTATTTTAACTTTTTATGTTGATTGCCAAAACGTCCTATGGTACTTTTGAATTGATCGATTTGATTGATTCTAATTTCCAACTTATTAACCAAAAATACTTTGTTAAAGGATTAATACTTTTTAAAACTAAAGCTGACTGCAACCTTTTTGAGTTTTCGTAGACTAAAACTGGACTAAAACCATCACATCTGGTCAAAATGAGACCTAAAACTAATTTGAGTCCAAAACAACTAAGATTAAAACCAAAGTGGTGCCAAAACACTGGTGTTAAATGGTTCATTTAGCTTTACATCATATCTGTATGGTTTTAGTAAACTGATCTTTTTGTATTCTGTTATATTGTATTCATGTATTATTCCACCTACCTAACCAGGGAATGCAGGTGGAAATGAGCTATTAGCTAAAACCTTGTACATCTCCTGTTGTATTTAATCAATCAATAAAGGATTTCAGATAAAAAACTATTGGTTAAAACTTTTTTGCCTAGCCTGTAATGAAAATCAATGTAACCTTTGACCTTTGACTGCTGTATATAGCAATTACCATGACCCAGTCTCAACGTTTAAACTCCAACGTTACACAGAAACAGTTTGATTTTATTTAAGAGGATGCAGACAGGAGGAAAGTATGGTGTGTGTGTGTGTGTGTGTGTGTGTGTGTGTGTGTGTGTGTGTGTGTGTGTGTGTGTGTGTGTGTGTGTGTGTGTGTGTGTGTGTGTGTGTGTGTGTGTGTGTGTCTACATGTGTGTATTCAGGACAGCTTGGACACACGCCCATAGAACAGGTGGACTGATGGGGTGTTGCTAGGATACAGACACAGACTAAAGTGTGTAAGCTGCAAAATGACCCTAATCAGCCACGGATGAACACTCCCTCTCTCTCTCACACACACACACACACACACATAAAAACACAGACAACTCTTCTGCATGCTTCAACAAAACTTGGTGCAGCCTTGTAGCCTGTGCACTAAAACCAGCACTCTGTAGCAGCAGGGCTTATCGTCCAGTTCCTCTCAGTGTCCAGCCTCCTTTTATAGCTCCGTATTCATCGGGGGAGGGGAGGAGACAGCAGAGATGAAGCGCCCACCGGAATGAAAGTGGGAATAAAGATGAATGATGCTGAGGGGTGAGAGATGGAAGGAGAGTCTGTCTGGGGAGGAAGAGGACTGTGTCTCAACAGAGTTAGGGATAAAAATATCCAGGTTTTTTTTTTTTACTGACTTCCTTTTATTTTGGACTATAAAAGTTAAAGGGAGGTGGAAAGTGAGTGGGGTGGGTGTGAACTGTAGCAGCTGTAGTATGTGCTTTGTTTTCAGATACCTCGCCTAAAATACGTCCTCCATGATTCTGAGCTTCATCAAAGGAACTCAACATTTTCTCTGAAGCGGTCTTATCGAAGAGAGGGGTGGTCTGGATGAAGATGACAAACGTACAAGGCTGAGTGTCAAAGATGGAGACATGTATCCTTGTTAGGACAAAGACCGGTCAAAGCAATGATGTTTACTGTCAGAGAGATCTATGAGGTGAACAACCATTCTACGCATGTGAACGGCAAAAAAACAAGAAGTTAAGAACACTCAGGCTGCATAAAGTACACATATGTAAGGTTAGATTGCTGCATTACGTCACATTTTGGCAATTTCCAATGAATATTTAGTGTTTTCACTAACAAGATTTAAGACAAGAATCCCTGCGAAACACTTGAGCACCTTTCATACATCTCTCTGATGAAAATTTAATCACGCGCTACTGGAGCTTCTTTAGTTTGCATTGCTACATGCTAAACTCAAGCCAACTCACTTTGATGTTTTATTCAACATTTCCCCGTCTGTGCTGTCTGAGAACTCCAAACCCAGTGAAATGGAGCTGCAGTCTTAAGCTATCCCTGCTGAATAAACGTCCTTTAAACCAATGCATCGCTTTAAACAGCTGTTTTCCCTCAAAACACTCAACAGATGTGTCATTTTCCATTTTCAGACAACTGAAATCCGTATTATTACAATATTTTCCCACATAGGAATATGTACAATGTTTCTTTTTTCAACTAAAGATTTCTTGGTAATGTGTCTTAGTCCTGATCAATGAGGTTTTTATCCAGATCCAACAACATGATTAGGGGTTTGAACCAAACCAAAGCATTTCCAGGGTTTGAACCACTCTGGTGACTGGGTGGACTTTTCTCTGGATGCTTTGGGTTTTTCCCTAAAGACAGTAACATGTATGCCAGGTTAACTGGTGGCTCTAAGTGTGTGACTGGCTGTGTGTCTCTGCTGGCAGCCTGTCCAGGATGTACCCCATCTCTCACCCAACGACTGCAGGAGATAAATCAGAGCTCCCCGTGACCTTGAATGAGTGGTTGGCTGGATGGACAGACAAATGGATGGATGGGACTGAAAAAAGATTAGAAACCTCACAAAACAGCAGGAAAAAGACTTCCCTTCTACTGTACTTCTCACCACCCTGAAGGCTCCTGAACAGGCTGTTTGTGTTATAATAATTCAACAGAGTAGACCTCATTACTATGAATAAAATTAGCATTTGTTGTTCCTCATTTCCCTTGTAATCCTGCACAGCACAGAATCTGTAGAAAAGAGACGAATGCTCTGCTTTTCTGCTATAATAATCACCGTGCTTTTGATTAGTCACCAGCTTACATTTCACCTGCCTGGTACAAGACAAAACCACCTTTTCACAAGAGAGGTATGGGTAGAATCTAATGATGACTAAAGCTACAAAACAGCAATGTTTTGTGAAGCTGTGAATTTCTGTTAATGAAGTGGAAACAAAGATGAGTTAAGTCCATAGTGTTGATATGGAGCGCCACATTAAAACATGTCAGACATCTTTCATTTAAACTCCACTGGACGGTCACTTAGGGGGTGACAGGCAGGGGACACCCTGGACAAGTCTCTGGTCTATCATAGGGACACATACAACCAGTCAAACGTGCACTCACACCTAGGGACAACTTAGAGCTACATATGCATGAGTAGGACACGCTAACTCCGCCCAGAGAGGCCGCAGAACCAGGATCACAATCACTATACATCAAAAATGTAAAAGTTTGTACACCCATGCAATTAAAATCATGCAATATGGATCTGTTGTTTTCATTTCCCCCATAACGCATAGCCCACCTTTGATGAAAAGAATGTCAAATAAAGGCTAAATGTACAAATACCTTGTGTGGACCCAAGGACGTCTGCATGGACTGTTTGTGTGTCCATGTGTGTGTTTTCTAAGTTCTAACCCTCATACATCAGGCCAAGAGATTGAAATTACCTGTCAGAACAAACTACTACCACCCCGCCTTTTCCACACACACACACACACTCACACACACACACACTGATAAATAAGCGCTAAAGTCTTTTAAGGCGCACTGTTCACCAGAGCAAGGTGAGCAGTACACTGTAAATCTCCCATGAAAGAACATTTTCCAAAGAGGGAATATTTCTCTTGTTTCCAAAATGCACACACACACACACACACACACACACACACATTTTATACGGAGCACAAGCTGTCACTCGGTCTGATTGCTGCACTGGCCAGCGCTCTTAGTCGGTCATTTGTCTCCTGTTTTTATTTAATTTTATTTTTCTATTACTCTGCAAAACAAATTCATCTTCGCCGCGTCACGGTGGATTTATCATCACGGCTGTCTCGAGCGAAGTGAGTGAGGTAAAACTTCTGGGAATGGACTGTTCACCGGAACTGTCGTTTCACTTCTATCCTTTTTTATAAAACAATGAGTTTAACTCAGCTGTTTGCGCTCATTTAAGCCTGGAGGCAGCTGATTTTGTCATTTTGAGAAACCAAACGAAAAGCGTTCGAGCAGAGAAGCTGATCATTTAGAGCCCCAGTGTTAGACGAGGTGAAATTATGTTTATGCTGCACAATACACTGAAAACATGAGACAACTTTCAAAGATGGGATGCCTTTCACAACCCATCTGTCTGTTTCTATGTGTGTGAGTGTGTGTGTGTGTGTTAACCATGTCTTCCTGTCTCCCCTGACAGCTGCTGATGGTCTAACAACACACACTGGCCCATTGCCCCGACCTAGCATTGACCAATCATGTTCCTCATGTCATGGCCCTTAAGCCCTATTGGCTGCGCCCTCTCAACCACAACATAACCATCTGTGGGCGCTCATCACCTGGATAACGACCCAGGGATCAGAGCAGGCCGAGAACACAGTCAGCTGGCTTTTAATTCCCATTGGAGAATCATTGTTTCCTGACAAAATAACAAATCATTCCAGGTGAAAGTGGCCCCCAAACACTTATTGGGGTTAGTTCAAATTAGCCTTTTTTTGCACAAAATGACCATGACTTTCAGAAAGTTCACATCTACCTCTGTGACCACTAAAAGGTTTGCGATAACACTCAGGCCTGTCTTTGTTTTGTTGATTAGTGCATTCATTTAAGAAAGAGTAATGATACAGCATCAAATCATCTGATTCACTAAATAAAAGGTATAAACCGTCAACAGAGGAAAAGTCCTGTTTGACTTTGAAACAAAACAAAAAGAACACCTGTAAAGGAGGATCAAAAGAAACAAAGCTGCTTGCAGGTTATTCATATACTCAGGGGTGCACATAACTGGTCCGTTAGTACGCAAGCACACTCTAGATATCATTTGCAGACCTGTTCTCTGCCCAAATGCGCCTTTGTGGACCAGAACTGCATGCTTGCATGTTTGGGGACTCTTTTTGTTGCAACACCTAAGTGTGTCACTAAGGCCCGGTCCCAATACTCGCACTTGCATCCTCGCGCCCCTCAGTTGCGCGTTCCCGCGGAGGTGCGCGATTGCTTAGGGTGTCTTGATTCTCCTGGCCGTAGAATCCGGACCTTGGCCCCGCCCCATTTTCCACCCTTGTTATGCACTTCGCCGAAGTCCGCATGGGTGCACACTTCAGCGAAGGGAATTACCCATAATTCCAAGTGCACTTCACCGTAGAACGTAGGGTGGAAGTGCGAGTATTGAGACGAGGCCTAACTAGCTTCCCTGATTAAACTGGTTCTCAGACAGTGTCTTAAATAAAGAGTCGTTCGGTTTCAGCCAGTGAGACTCGAGGTACTGTATCATCATATTACCTGACCTCATTTGTCAAATTGAGTAGATATCCATCTGTCTTCGCTTCATTTCCTCTATATGACACAATTACAGTTAGAAAACAAAGCATAGTATGGAAAGACAATCTAAAAGTGTGTAATTCAAACACCAGGTGATTAATGGCCCACATCC
This sequence comes from Callopanchax toddi, assembly GCA_006937965.1. NCBI lineage: Eukaryota > Metazoa > Chordata > Actinopteri > Cyprinodontiformes > Nothobranchiidae > Callopanchax > Callopanchax toddi. Next base: position 1,515,501 of record SSNR01000107.1, on the reverse strand, counting down.
TCTGCTCAAATAAAACAATATCAGGATGTTAACACTGATTGTACGTGTCACTCTCCTCTGCCATATGGAAAGCCAGACAGCGCTGGCAAGACCTACAACATCTCCCACTGACTGGTGGGGGGGTGGGGGTGGGGGGGGGGGGGGGGGGGGG
>SSNR01000107.1:1500351-1515340 GCA_006937965.1 Callopanchax toddi | reverse complement strand
GGGGGGGGGGGGGGGGGGGGGGGGGGGGGGGGGGGGGGGGGGGGCTGAGCACAAGATGAGGGGAGCAAATGAGATGGAGGAAAAAACGAGAAGAAGGACTCATCAAGGAGCTCTTCAGTTTGAGAGAGCAATCGTTTGTAGTGGCTTCCTGCAGTTATCCCATCTAAATTCCCTCCCTTCATCCTTTACTTGATGCCTAAATCACAAATTCCATTCACCTCCTTGTTATTCACTTCTCCAGCCACTAAATCCCAACACTTGTGTGTTTTCTCAGCTGTAATTGTAAACATCTTGATCTTGTATGCAACAGTAGCTGAACTGTTCGCCAGTCTCACTCATTAGAGAGAAACTCATGTAGGAAGTGAGAAATTGCCCCTTAATACACAACACCATAATCTGCATATGCAGCCATTTCAATGACATTACCATTACAAAGTCCTAATTCACTTTTATAGAGGTAAAAACTCAAAGAAACCAAATGTTGTGCTTACTTGTGCAGGGCACTGGGAGGCAGCTTGGAGGTCTTCTCCATCTGGCCGTAGCAGGACGTCTTGGCTTCAGGAATGTCACCATACTCCTCCAACATGGCTGCTGCCGCTGAAGTTATGATCCCCAGTCCGTCACGCACTCGTGCTTCCAACGGGTAGTCCCAGTCGTCGTACGACACTGAAATCATCCCCGATGGAAAGGCTTCTGGCGTTATTTCCGTATTCCCAGTAGTAAGAGACGGCACGATCCAGATGTAACCAAATCCGGTCAGGCCGAGAGAGCGGGCCTCCTCCAGGATGATGACCGCTTCGTCTTTAGAGCTGTAGAGCAGGACCACTGGAGACTGGACCTTCTTGAGCATGATCTGAGACCGGCTGTCCTCCTCCACTGCATCCAGAGTGATGATGTTCTGCAGGTCCCAGCCCACGAAACTGAGAAGAGATACCAAGGATACATTTGATTATTTAGCTAACAGATGATTAACTAACAGGTCTTAAAACAACTCTGGTTTCCCAAATTTCCAAGTGAAACTTTAACGGCACACTAGGCAGTTTTGGCTTGTTTTTAGCACCCCCTAGTGTCCATTTTAAATAACTGTCATAAAAACAAACCTAAGAAAATTGGCCAATATTCAGCAAGATCAGCTGAAATTCAAAAATAACTTTTTTGGGGGGTAAAACCAGCAATACCTTGTTAGGAAAACAACAATTTACATGGACATTGAATAGATAATATGAGCTGTGGTTAATTAATGACCAAAGGGGATAGAAGTCAGCGCTTTCTGAGGCTGAAGATGTGGTTAAACTAGGAGTTAGCGCTAGCTTAAAAACTGCTAGCAGAGTGAGGCACAAAAATAGACACACACACACAAAAGGAGCTGAGTGAATGAGTGTTACAAAGTGTGACAAAGGTGAGTGAAAAGAGGGGAGCTGTTAACCTGTGTGCACAGATCTCACAATAGACAGGGAATTCAAACGAGAGCAACTTGTTCCTTTTCTGCTGTCTTGTGTTTACAAGCCCTGAATGGTAGAAACAATGAGAGAAAACAGAGAAGGAAAAAAACCAAAACGTCGGTGATAAAAATCTTGGAATATATTAGTATTGTTAGGGAAAAAAGACCCTCATGGGAGGAAATCAAGCAGCAGCACCAAACTGTTCCTCATTACTAATTTATCACCAGCTCTTTGGAACGACCTCAGCTCTGATCCGAACGGCAAATCTGTAAAGAGACATGAATTTTTCAAAGCGCTTTCGGTGACAAAACGTGTCCTAAAATATCCCGACACTGAATGAAAACATCAGCCTGAAAGAGACGCCACGCTCTGGAGGGAAGCACATCGATCCATGTGCTGCGGTATCGCCACGTTACACCACTAGAATCAGACTCGTCTGCACTCATCAGCTCAGAACACCGTGACAGTGATCCGAAATGTCCAATCAGAGAAACGGCACATGAGTCAGATCGTGGTGCTATTAGTGGAGAACGAGGGATTTAATGCATCCGGATGTTTTATCCAGTGAGATGGACTCAGGGACAAATGAACACCACGGCTACGACGAGAAGACCAAAGTTAATGATTTTAAATCTCAATAGTGTGGTACTTCACCTACGTATGGCCTAAACTGTAACATACCCGGGTCTCAAATTACTACACGGCAGAAGGCTTTTTAATTATTTCCTTAGGCGCCCAGAGAATAACCTGTACTCCAGAGCAGAAATTAAATGAACACAAACAGGTCCTGAGGTAATATTTAAAATGGATGGAAAGTTGTTTTAATTATTGGGTCAGCTTTTCAATTCTTGAGTATTTTGTAGTTTTACAGATTTTAGCCCTGAAATATTATTAAAATAAAAATAATTATAAAAATCTGTGGACCTGGTTCTTTGCTGTCAATGTTTTCTGACATCTTAACATTAAAGTGCTTAATTACCTTAACTCAGGCGCGGCCGGGGGCCAAATGAGGCCCTCAGAGTGATTTTGTGCGGCCCTCAGCTGCATTTTAAAAGTTATATAAGTTAGTTTTCCTGCAGGCTTTTGATGCAGAGAGACGCTTTATGACATTTTTTAGATTTTTAATAACATAAAACCCAACAAACAAAAAATCCAAGTAAATTAAAATCTTTTTAAATGCAAAATTTTCCATTCAATCAAAAATATTATTTTTATTTTTTTAGATAATTCAAGAGATATTGAGATTTCCGACTTTATTTCCTGGTAAAAAGAACCACAGATCCTCACTGACTTTTACCAAAACGCAGACTTGTGAGCTCTGTTCATAAAGCCTGACTAAATCCAGCAACATGGCTGAAGAAAGACCCAGATCCTGGTCTTGTTGCTGAGGACGGAACATTTCTAGAAACCTAAAAACAGTCGACCAATCAGATCCAGTGAATTTTGATGCTTTTTATTGTTGAGTCAAACATACGAGGTCCCTGTGTCGTATTGACAAAGACTGTTTATTAAAATGTTGCATTTATAATGAATTTCTGAGCAGAACAAAATATTTTTGCTTGTTTCTTTTAAGAACTATTCTAACTTTTGTGTCCCTTGACGACTTGACACCTAGTGATTTTGGCCCTCATGTTGAAAAGTTTGTACACCCCTGCTTTTTTTTTTAATGAGATTTGATCAATGAATTGAATATATCTCAAGAACTACAAGGTTTATTTGAATGGTTTTGGTACCAGAGTAAAGGTAAGACTCCAGAGAATACTCCAAATGTCTAAAAATCAACACTTGTCTTTCTGACTGAAATTAAATAATATTGGCACACAACAGAAAATTTAAAAAATTAATTTCCGCCTTAAAAAAAATCACTTTGCAATGTTATTATTCCCTTGAAAGTATTCAGTTGCAATCCAAAACATCTAGCAATCCAAAGAACAACACCTTAGCCTTTGCTGAGCCAAAATTAATGCCAAACAAGTAAAAACCAGATGATTTAGAGAGGTATTAGTGGATAAAGATCCAGGCGGACCTTGTCATTTAGCCATTTTGGCACATTTAGGCACCTGTGGGCCAGTACACATTTCTCCGTTTTTTTTTTTAATTATTATTTTTCCCACTTATATTTCACCATAGATAGATAGTTCCATCTAAAAAAATAATTTTTTAGGATTTTTAAGAAAATCAACAAAATGGCTCTTTACCCATTCAAGAAAAAAGAGGTAAGACCAGGTTTATATTGGTGACTTGAGGAAATCTGCCTCAGTTTCCATATTCTTTGCCAGCTATCTCAGTGAATTTTGCATGTAGGGTGATGATACACATATTGTTGGAAAGAGCAGAGTTTGGGCTTTAATGTAAACAGTGGTTTGTGTGGATAGGATTATGATGAATTGTTACTTTTGTGTGTTTTTCTTGGTGTGTTAATTTAGCGTCTTTTTACGTTTTTTCTGTTTAATTGCTTATTACTGGAATTTAATCATGCTGAAGTAGAAAACGTTGTTTTCGTTGTTTAGACGAGATTCTTCCCGTTCAGAGGATATGCATCATGAATATATTAATAAACATTATGCCAGGAAGGAATTTAAACAGGAAGTGGGTTTAAAGGGTTAACTGAAGAAATATGACACTGTGTTCCAAAACCAAACGATCATGTACAGTATCAGATGTAACCTGTATTTCTTTCATTGCATTAACTGGTTCTTGTTTTGCTGTTCAGCAGGTTTGAACTTGAATTAATACCAGAGCTTCTCTGACTGCTGTGGGTGGGAAAGATGTCTAATATTCTCAAGCTGACAGTGTTCCTGGTCTCATTGATCACACTTGCTACTGGTAACAATATAAGTTCATAAAAACCAACATAGTAATATACACTAAACACTACAACCATAATTAACCCTCCTGTTTTGGTGTATTGTCCCATATTTTCAAATTACGACTTCAACTTTTTGGTTTCTAGAGATTCTTCAAAACAATTCGTTTGAAGTTCCCAGTAATTGCCCCACCTGTTGTCCACGGTAGTTTTTAGGATGTTGATGAACTCCTGGTAGCCTGGAAACTTTGAGGTGACGATGGAGAAGACGTGCCAGTCATACTCTTCCATGATGTTCAGCATCAGCAGCGCCTCCTGCTGGATAGAAGCACCAAACTGGAAGAATGTTGACTTTACATCCTAAGAGGGAAAAAAACAAAAGAGAGGGGAAAAGATTTGGTTTAAAACAAAATCCTGATAATTCTAAATGCATCACAGGCATATCAGTCAAGAACAGATATTTTAAATAAATGTGATCCTTTTTGTTCTTTTAAGTTTTGAGCTTTTTGTGAAGCAGATGAGAGGCTGAGAATAATTGAATTAAATTCAAATTGGATTGGTGTAGTTCAGGCAGGCGTCAGAACTCTGGACCTTGTTCTTGGAATTGAGAGTTGTATTAACTCATATTCACTCCATTAAATCTGACTAAGAATCATTTAATTCAGCCAGACCCAGACACCGTCTTGGACGGCGCAGAGATGCACTTTTACAGGTGGATACGTTTCTTCTAGTAATTTACGCCGTATTTAAAATGACTCATTATGCAAAATGAATTCAGGTGCAATAGGGCCAAACAGTGAGAATAATAGACCAGACAGAAGTGTCGGGTATTGGCGTGTGACATCAGGATGCAACTGAGGATCAAGAAATTTGCATCTACAGATGTACATACACATGTATACATACATACATACACAGTCTACAGCATGCTTCTACAGCATGACTAAAGTGTAAAAAAAGGGTATTTTTTAAGTTTAGTTGTGCAAAGAAACAGCAATCACAATGCTGGAAGCTATTTCATATCATAATGGGTCATAGCCTCGATCCCATTTGGTGCAAAAGTCAAGTCTAATCAGAGCTGCTGGAGTTGCCTTTAGAAAACCACAGTAAACATGATACTAAGAACACGTGAAAAACAGTCAGTAATTCACTGCTTCAGCTACGGTTTTATTGTGAAACATGTCCCACAGATTCATGCAGTCAGCAGTCTGGTGGAAGTGAGTCACAGAGTCACGATAAGTTCAAACACACATCAGTGAAAAGAAATGTGACTCTTCCTACCTGTAAACTCTTATTTAGAGCTCATTTAGAGAGAAAAGATGAATGAACACCAACCAACCAACTGGATTTGGACATCAAACAATGTCTTCTTCGTTTGTTACACAACTTTGGACATTTGTGCTTAATGCGCATATCTGTCCTCAGTCACATTCTGTTCTGTTTATAATGCAAATGTTTAGTTTTTGTGAAGTTGCAGAGACCATGGTGGATGTTTCTGTTTCTCTTCTTGTGCATGTGTTAGGGCTAGGGTATGAACCCTTCTGCACCAATGCATTAAGATAAGGTCCGTGTGCACATGAACGTGGGAATAAACCTGATTCTGATTTCATCACTCTGCTGTTTTTAGTCATTTTTTGCAAACACATTTCAGAACTACACATCAGAAAGCACAAGGGACATTTTTTACTCTTTGTTTTCTTTCTCAGCTTTTGTTATTTAAGTGGTCTGGTTGCTTTTTCAGTGTAGATTGTTTAGTTTACATGCCGTACTTGAATGCAACCTATAAAATTGCTTTATTCAAGTCCATGGTCGGACATAATGAGGCGAGTACAAGTGCAACTTTTTTTTTTAGGTTGTTGAAAGTGTGGATGGTGTCAACACAGTTTTGTAGAATAATGCTGAAGGCCCTGGAAATCAGCTGGTCGGATAACCATTCATGTGAAGCTGACTGCAATGTAAAGAAGCAAAAGATCATTTTCTCCAAGACTGCAATAAAAATAAGAGCTATAAGTTGGTCTTAGCGCTGCTTGAACAAACAAATCTCCATGTGTCCAAACTGGGAGCTTTCAAAGAGTTTATCTACAAGACATTAGTTCTTCTTGTGATATATTTTCTAAAAAGAAAAGTCATTAGGAATGCAATACGTTGTGACATTTAAAAAAACAATTTAATTAAATAATACTCCATTTTTCATATACCATAGATGATTTATGAACTATCAGCACTAATCACTACAGCATGTATGCCATCACAATACTGTACAGACCAAAATACTTCTGTTTAAGTCATTAGTTTTAAAAGTAGTGCCAGAGTAAAATGTAATAAAAAGAAATTTAAAAAGGAGCATTTATATCTTCATTGGTTCATATGACAACAGCAGTTAAGAAATATGATTCAGGTTTTATAGTAGTATTACAACTAATTCACATTAATCCCATACATGCGGTTCCAGAGGGAGAGATGAAGGAGAGCCTGATACATGGTTGGATCCTAATGTTCTGTCCCTGCTGAGATCCGTAGGGATGATGGGTAAAGAGAACCGAGTGGGAGGAGGGTGTGTGTGTTGAAGATTAAATGTAAAGAATGCTGAAGTAACACAAGAACATTTGGGGATTCTCGATGATTTTTATGTCAAAACAAAGTTTTTTAAAGATGAAGGACTTTCCCGGTAAAATCGCCACAATTGCGAAGTTTCGTGTGCGGTGCAACAAAACGGTACTTTAGTTCAATTTGTCAAGGAAACAGCTTTCCTAAACAAAATGGCTGTTTTTTCCTCTGCTGAGGGTTGAGTTTGTTCTCATTACTGCTGAAGTTATTACCCAATTCTTTAAGATATGTTCTAAAGGAAACAGCTATTACCTTTACCTCCCATTGACTCCATAAGGGGGATGTACATTATAAGTGCTTACATGGCACAACTACGTACTGTACAATACTTATTTCTTTTAATTTTTAAGTGCAATTAAAGGTATTTTGGGGGGGGATATTTAAAGTGTTTATTTGTATAAATAGTTACAGTTTTATTTGTTGTAGATACAGTAGCTTCCTGATTGGCCTTAGCTTGGAGACATATTTTATATCTGGACTGGTGATGTCACAGCTAGTCCTAAAATAGCTAAATTTTATAGTGGTTCATGCAACATTATTTTATTATGATTTACACAGAATAAATTGAAATGTATGGTTATTTAAAGCAGAAAAATATTACCAACAGCAGCAAAAAGTAGCCCTTCCAGTGCAATCTGGGAGCAATTCCAGTAGGAATTTGGTCAAACTTGTAAGATTGACATCATTATAAAGATTTATAGAAATGTTGCATAGACATTTCAAAGATGGCGTTGACTCTGACTGCGTCACTAATGACCCCCGTAGTGAATGATTTTATAGACTGGTATGAACACTTGTCTCTGCATATGAATGCCTCTAAAAACACTTAAAGTGATAATATGCAACTTTTTCATATTTTTAAATCTTTTCCTTGAGCCAGTCTGTGCTAATCTGACTCTTTACAGAGTTAATGAAAAGTCACTTAGCCCCATCTGGTGGTTAGATCCGGAATACCACGATTGCAAGATCTCCGTCGCCATCACGGTACCCAGGAAGTCACGTGTCTCACGAGGGTTAAGCTAACCCAATTTGGCTAGCTGTTATGCTAGCTCTGGAGTGTTTTTAGCTCATGGTTCCTGATTTTTTTCAATCTCTCCCTGCTTGAACACAGCTGATTTCTTTGAAGGAGTAAATAACCACTCCTGTAGAAAGCTATGAAGGCTGAGGAGACATTTCAACAGGTAGATTTAGGTGTTTAGAAGCTGAAACAATATGCTAACTTGTGTAATGCAGTGATTTAAAACGGACACCAGAGGGATCCCAAAACAAGCAAAACGGCATATTATCGCTTTAAATGATTTTAGGAGTAAACATCCTCCACATCCTCCAGTTTATATCCACAGCCAGACTGTTGAAGCTGTACAACGTTAGATATCTTGGTCAATTAATAACAGCAACTGGGTATTCGATGCTAATATTTATTTAAAATGGCCAACCTTGATGAGCTTTCCCACCTTTACAGAGCCAGAGTTTACAGGATAGCCACAATTACACCTGCCTGCCCAAATCATCCCACTTTACCCATAGCTGCTGCCATCTGGTACCATAATCCCCTAATAGAATTGACTTTATCAACAGTTGATCTGACCAAAGAAAACCACAGAGCATCCTAACTGTACATTGAGTATCCTGAGTGCTTGAAATTGTTGAAAATGTATCAAATTTAAATAGGTTTTATCGAGGTTCTTGAGGTGTTTGAACCTCTAACTGAAATAGATCATATTCACAACAATGTTTACTTTGAAGAGATGCTTTATGTCATATCTATTGTTTGTGTAAATCATCACCAATATAAGATGCTGGAAAATCTTGAAAACTCAACTTGAAAGTGCTCGAAAGGTTTTTAGATTTGATTTTAGCTAAAGTGTCAGATCCTGTGTGTTTGTTATTGTCAGCTGTCTGTCTGACACTTGTCCGTTTAGAATAATATAATTTAATGCAAACTCTGATTCTTCAAACAAAGACTGTTAAAACGTCTATCCACACAGTAAATAGAACTTTTACACATCAAAATGGCCCAAAAGTATCCATTTAACCCTTTACTTGCTGTGATTTCCCTATGATATCTTCACTTTTGAAATAAACTTAGCCCAAAAAATTGGTTAGTTTGTGGTTGATTATCCTTTGTTGTAATAAGGCTTATTGGTGATAAATCTCATATTGATGGATAGAGTGATTAGTCCCCTTTACAAAGAGGTATAACTTGTAATGAGTGAATGATCAACCTCCAAAAACTGAGCCAGGCTGTTGGCTGGGTGTAGATCTTCCACAAGCTACTGAGGCCCCTGAAAATGTCTGATGAATAAAATGCTAAAAAGGCCAATATGTGGTTTTTCATCCTTATTACTGTGGGAAAGTCCAATAATCCAATCCACCAACTGACTTGGGACATTTTAGCATTTTTTGAGTTGGTGTGACCCGCATGTTAAGCTGCTTATTCTATGGATGCATGATTCTTACCAATACTACCTTGTAGTAAAGGTGGCTTCATAGCCAAGAGGAAATGATCAACCAAACATAAAGTTTCTAGGTTTTTTTAGCCCTAGAGTTGCCTTCCTAAAAAATAATTCTAGGCTCACTTAGTTATTCAGAAGACCCTTTATGAAGAGTACATCAAAGAGTCCGAGTACCCGGCCCGGAGGGTTACCGGGGTCCCACCCTGGAGCCAGGCCTGGGGTTGGGGCCCGTGGACGAGCGCCTGGTGGCCGGGCTTTCGCCCATGGGGCCCGGCCGGGCCCAGCCCGAACCGGAGACATGGGTTCATCCAACTGTGGGCCCACCACCTGCAGGAGGAGCGTGAAGGGTCCGGTGCATTGTGGATCGGGTGGCAGACCGAGGCGGGAGCTTTGGCGACCCGATCCCCGGACGGGAAAACTGGCTATCGGAACATGGAATGTCACCTCTCTGGCGGGGAAGGAGCTGGAGCTTGTGGAAGAGGCTGAGCGATACCGGCTAGATATAGTCGGACTCACCTCGACACATAGCGTTGGCTCTGGAAACCAAGTCCTGGAGAGGGGTTGGACACTTTTCTTTGCTGGAGTTGATCCAGGTGAGAGGCGGAGGGCTGGGGTGGGCTTTCTGTTAGCCCCATGACTCTCTGCCTGTATGTTGGGTTTTACCCCGGGGGACGAAAGGGCAGCTTCCCTGCGCCTGCGGGTTGGGGAACGGGTCCTGTCTGTTGTTTGTGCTTATGCACCAAATAGCAGTTCAGAGTACCCACCCTTTTTGGAGTCTCTGGGACGAGTGCTGGATAGCGCTCCGACAGGGGACTCCATAGTCCTGCTGGGGGACGCTCACGTGGGCAATGACAGCGTGACCTGGAGGGGCGTGATTGGGAGGAACGGCCCGCCCAATCTGAACTTGAGTGGTGTTCTGTTATTGGACTTCTGTGCAAGTCGCAGTTTGGCCATAACGAACACCATGTTCGAACATAAGGATGCCCATCGGTACACCTGGTATCAGGGCAGCCTAGGTTACAGGTCGATGATTGACTTTATAGTTGTATCATCTGACCTGAGACCGTATGTTTTGGACACTCGGGTGAAGAGAGGAGCGGAGCTGTCAACTGATCACCACCTGGTGGTGAGTTGGATCAGATGGCAGGGGGAAATGCCGCGCAGACCTGGTAGACCCAAACGTATAGTGAGGGTCTGCTGGGAACGCCTGGCAGAAGAGCCTGTCAAGATGGTCTTCAACTCCCACCTCCGGCAGAGCTTCGACCACGTCCCGAGAGCAGTGAGGGACATTGAGTCCGAATGGGCCTTGTTCCGCTCTGCGATTGTTGAGGCAGCTGTTGCTAGCTGTGGTCGCAAGGTAGCCGGTGCCAGTCGTGGCGGTAACCCCCGTACCCGCTGGTGGACACCAGAGGTTAGGGGAGCCGTCAGGCTGAAGAAGGAGGCCTACAGGGCGTGGCTGGTCTGTGGGTCTCCAGAAGCAGCAGACAGGTACCGGCGGGCCAAGCGGAGTGCAGCAGTGGCAGTTGCCGAGGCAAAATCTCGGGCGTGGGAGGAGTTTGGCGAGGCCATGGAAAAAGACTATCGATCGGTTCCAAAGAGGTTCTGGCAAACCATTCGGCGCCTCAGGGGAGGAAGGCAGCAACTCCCTCACACTGTTTACAGTGAGGACGGGGAGCTGCTGACGTCAACTGGGGCTATAGTCGGACGGTGGAAGGAATACTTTGAGGAGCTCCTCAATCCCACCGACGCGCATTCCGAGGAGGAACCAGAGCTGGGAGACCTGGGGACGGACTGTCCAATCTCTGGGGCAGAAGTCGCTGAGGTAGTCAAACAACTACGCAGGGGCGGAGCCCCGGGGGTGGATGAGATCCGACCTGGGTACCTCAAGGCGATGGATGTTGTAGGTCTGTCGTGGCTGACACGTCTCTGCAACATTGCGTGGTCATCGGGGGCAGTTCCTGTGGAGTGGCAAACCAGGGTGGTGGTTCCCATTTTTAAGAAGGGGGACCAGAGGGTGTGTTCCAACTATAGGGGGATCACACTCCTCAGCCTCCCCGGAAAGGTCTACTCCAGGGTACTGGAGAGGAGGTTCCGGTCGATGGTTGAATCTCGGATTGAAGAGGAGCAATGTGGTTTTCGTCCTGGTCGTGGAACTGTGGACCAGCTCTTTACCCTCGCTAGGGTGATGGAGGGGTCATGGGAGTTTGCCCAACCAATCCACATGTGTTTTGTGGATTTGGAGAAGGCTTATGACCGTGTCCCCAGGGGCACCCTGTGGGGGCGCTCCAGGAGTACGGGGTTGATGGTCTTTTGTTAAGGGCCATTCAGTCCCTGTACCAGAGGAGTGTGAGTCTGGTCCGCATAGCCGGCAGTAAGTCGGACCTGTTCCCAGTGAGGGTTGGACTCCGCCAGGGCTGCCCTTTGTCACCGGTCCTCTTCAGAACCTTTATGGACAGGATTTCTAGGCGCAGCCGTGGTGTGGAGGTTGTCGAGTTTGGTGACAGGAGAATCGCGTCCCTGCTTTTTGCAGATGATGTGGTCCTCCTAGCTTCATCGAGCTCTGACCTTCAGCTCTTGCTGGGGAGGTTCGCAGCCGAGTGTGAAGCGGCTGGGATGAGGATCAGCACCTCCAAATCTGAGACCATGGCTTTTGACCGGAAAAAGGTGGATTGCCAACTCCGGGTTGGGAGAGAGGTCCTACCTCAAGTGGAGGAGTTCAAGTATCTCGAGGTCTTGTTTACGAGTGAGGGAAGGAGGGAGCGGGAGATTGACAGGCGGATTGGGGCAGCGTCTGCAGTGATGCGGACGCTGAACCGGTCTGTTGTGGTGAAGAGGGAGCTGAGCCAGAAAGCAAGGCTCTCGATTTACCGGTCGGTCTACGTCCCAATCCTCACCCGGTCATGAGCTCTGGGTAATGACCGAAAGAACGAGATCGCGGATACAAGCGGCTGAAATGAGTTTCCTCCGCAGGGTGGCCGGGCTCAGCCTTAGGGATAGGGTAAGAAGCTCGGACATCCGGGAGAGACTCGGAGTAGAGTCGCTGCTCCTCCATATCGAAAGGAGCCAGTTGAGGTGGTTCGGGCATCTGGTAAGGATGCCTCCTGGACGCCTCCCTCGGGAGGTGTTCTGGGCATGTCCTGCCGGCAGGAGGCCCCCAGGTCGACCCAGGACAAGCTGGAGGAAATACATCTTCAGTTTGGCCTGGGAACGCCTGGGCGTCCCAGCTGAGGAGCTGGTGGACTTGGCCGGGGAGAAGGTGGCCTGGGCTGCCTGACTTGGAATGCTGCCCCCACGACCCGGACCCGGATAAGCGGAGGAAGGCGAGGCGAGGCTCACTTAGTGAAATATTGTGATCTGGATTAAAATGTTTCCTACTAAAAAGCACAGCAGAGTTTCGTGGTGGCTGACGTTTTGACTGTAGTCATGTATTCATCACATGCATGAGTTAGGCTGTACTTTCTCCTGCTCCCTCGCTCCTGAATTAAGTATAAAGTCAGTTTTGTGTGTGTGTGTGAGTCTTGTTGAATGAGAAAAAGGGTGTGTGTCCCGTCCACTCAACATAAAGGATCCCTGAGTGCTCTTTAATGACATTGTATCTGTATGTGAGGTTTCCTCACTCCACACTCAGGCTCAAGTTCCTCTCCTTGTGATTGTGTGTGTGTGTGTGTGTGTGTGTGGGCTCTAATGTGGTAGAAGCTGAAGCGATGGTTGAGCATGGTGGGACAGGAGGGAGGTCATGCTTTAAGACTTGTCAGTACGTGTCTTCGTCACAGCAGCAGCAGATACTCCCACACTCAGCTGCAGCGTGCAGAGGGCCGTGCACACGGACAGTCAAGGAATATTCAGAATGAGGTCAGAGATTTAGACGTGACTCTCTGAGGAGCTACGTGTTTGTCTCTGTGGTATCGTTTGATACTGATAATCTCCAGCTGACAAAGCAGTTCACTCATATGGACAGAATGTGCCTCCCTTGGTTTTATAATAAATGATAACTGTTTGTTTCTTTGCTAGTCTGCTAAACACTTAATAGTAATTAACGCTGAGGGAACTTTGAGTTGTTAGAAAACCAATTTAAAACCTGGATATTAGTTTAAAACAGAGATGGTTTTTAAACCATAAACAAGCTTGGAAGAACAAATCCTAAAATGCGGTTTTATTTTTTCTATGTATCAAAGTTATTTAAATGTTTTAAATGATATTTCAGGTCTAAACTATGAGTTTCACAACGTGTCATTCTCCTGAAGACCCTCCTTCCTCCTGTATTTGAATTCTCTCTGACCGGCGAACATTTTCAGCCAATAAAATTCAGTTTTCCACATTGTGCACTTCGCGCAAACCTGTAGAGGTGGCGCTCCCAGGACGCTCGTGTCTTCCTGTTTACAGTCTCAGCCATCAATGGAGAAGTCAGAGATCATTTCTACTAAAGTTATCCATTCCTCGCCTACTGAGGGATTTATTTTTAAACTATCTCCTCACAGAATGGCAAGGCTTGCCAAGGATACACGTTTATTTTGGTCAAGAATTCCATTCTGGAACGAGTGTCTCCTCATTTCCGGGTTCTGCAACTCGCAGCTCCCTGTTGTGTGACGAGCGTGTTGAACGACGTGTTTCAGAAGCACAGCGTGACAGTCAGGCATCTACAGTGTGAGAACATGATCTGTGAGCTGTGAATGACAGAACCCTGCAATACAGTTTGAGCAGCAGCTGAGAGCCAGGACGAAGCACAGTTTATGCCAGACTTAGAGCAACGTGACGCTCATGCATACGCGTGTTGAGGTGGGGCTATAGAACGCGGGAGAATGGATGTTTTGGGAGGAGTCGTGATACGTTGGATTAAAAAAATGCATTATTTCTGAAATACTCCACATTGCTGCTTTAACCACAATTTTGTAACAATTTATGAACATCTTATGACTATTATAGATTTTTATAGGCCAAAAGAAGTCTAACGCTGGTAGCAGCTGACTGCAATACAGTGGCAACCAAGTCTAGGACAAGGAAGAAACACTAGAGGTGGAGTGGGAGTGGTTTGCACCCTCATATCTGTTTCTACAGTCTACTGTGTGACTGCCTTATTTTGCATGACATTTTTATTCTTAAGATTTGACAAAAACCACTATAACTCAACCATTCCTCAACATGAAACTACTTGAGTTTAAAAATCTAGAATGAAAAGCAATGGTAAAACGCAAAATGAATGCTAGGCCTTATAAAAAAGCAATAAAAGAGATATATTTTATGATTATACCAGTGTGTGTGTGTGCAGTTTCACAATGATGAACCGTTCTCTCATCCAGAAATATTCAGGTTTTTATTAATCACGACTGAGGAATGTGACTAAATCTTGCAACACACCAAAAATTGAGACTACAGTGAATCAGCTAAAATAATAAAATATGAAATTAAGAAGGTAAAAAATATATTTTAGTAGATTAATTTTGATTTTGGTATGAAAAAAATATGTTTTCTCAATAAATCATGCATATAAAAGATAGATTGTATTTATTTTGATAAACAAATGAGAGGAAGAAAACACACAAATATCTATTTAATAATAGCTCAACTTAATTATAGTAAAACTAGCTGTTGGAGGCTTTTCCTTTAATGGTGTAGATTTGTTCTTGACATTGGTACCAGGACAGAACAGGATGGGATGGGGGGGGGGGGGGGGGGGGGGG
>SSNR01000107.1:1489370-1500341 GCA_006937965.1 Callopanchax toddi | reverse complement strand
GGGGGGGGGGGGGGGGGGGGGGGGGGGGGGACAGGATGAGAAGAATAAAACAAGCAACTGTATAATTTGGATTTAGAAAAAAAGAGGTCTTTTTGCATCAAACTAGGGATGTTCCGATACCACTCTTTTCAAAACCGATCCGATACTTAAATCTGAGTACTCGTCGATACCGAGTACCGATACCGATACTTCTACCACACAAAAAATGCAACAAATTGGAATACAGGTTTTGTTTTTTCTTCTCTGCTTTTTACAACAAATAACTGAGTTAGATTAAAAAAAATTGTATTTACTAATAAAAATGATCACAAAACTAAAATATAAGGTGAAAAATAACCACTTTCTGTGATCTCACAGTGAAATTATTGCAGTTTTCCACATTTTAACCAAATAAAATGAACTATTTGGCACCATCTCCAGCTCTCAACCCACACTGTTCCTCTTTAGCTCAATAGCTCCCCCTAGTGTCCAATATAGGAAACTACAAAAGAAATCACAAGTCACAGACAGTAGTGATGTGATGTTCATGAACGAACCAAATCTTTTGAACGGCTCTTCACTGTGAACGAGGAGAACCGAGTCTTTGTAGAGAACCGTTCATGTTTTTGGGGGGTGACTGTAAGCACTATGCATGCCTGCTTTGTATTCACTTTTTAATTTCATGGCGAAACAAACAAAAGCCTGTTAATGCAGGCAGGGGGTCTGAGGGTGAAAGGGAGGGGTGTGGAGAGGAGTTATTGTTGGGAAAGGGCTTGGGTGATGAATCGGTTGGAGGTGTGAATGGCTGTTTTTCAATAGGATGAGTTGAAACTTTCAAGATAACAAAAGAAGTCAAGCTGCCTTCATTGTCAAAGGTGCAGCTGTGCCAATGGGTGTGGCTGTCAGTTGCGAACAGACCACTGATCAGTGTTAATTGGTCCCATCACTAACAGACAGTGAAGCCACTGGTATCGGGTAACTTTAACCGATATCGATACCGGTATCGGGCCGATACCGATACCAGTATGCACAGATGCCTACATCATCCCTACATCAAACACACCCAGCTGACAGCTAATAACCTCACTCCACTCTATACAACCTGAGAAAACCTTGAGCTGTCTCTGAAAAGTCATTAAAAATTAAATAAACAGCAGGAACATAGTGACGGAAGATTTCAGGACTTTTCAAAGTCAGAACCAGAAATCTGCTCACGTCTATGCTGTTGGTTTTCAGGCAATTTTGACTTTGACCTCACATCCAAACGGTTTTAAACGCTGGGCACATTTCTTCTGAGCAATAAACAGCCCAACCTCCTTCAACTGGACAGTTGTAAGTAAAAAAAGAACATCCTGGTATCTCTGGGGACACGACGATGAACCCAAAACCCCGACTTGGCTTCCATTTTCCCAAAGAGCCAATTCAGCCGAGTGTAGAGCCTCAATTTAAAACCTTAAAGACCCAAAGGATCTACTGCTAACGTCAAGGTGTCAGGCACAACAAAATCTCCCAGAAGTCCTTGCCCCAATTGGATGGTGTCATTTATGTGGAAAAAAGAGACCTTTATAATGTCAGCTGGACAAATTTTTCACATCAAACTGAAAATTCCTGAGAGGTTTGGTTCAGATTCAACTAAATATCCAAACATTCAGCAGCTAGTCACACAGAAATGGGCAGTTTGGGCTATAATTTGTTTAAAAAAAGCATTTTTTCCAGCACTTTTCTGTTCTTAAAGACAACAAAGGACTAAATAAAACCCTCTATAGCAGGAGAAGACATCCACCTGTCTCCTCCTTCGCAAAGAGAGAGAGAGAGAGAGAGAGACACTGTTAAAAATAGTGACACCATTTCACACAATCCTATACGGCTAACTTTATATCTTTTTTTTTTTATTCCCACAAACTATATCAGCTTCAAGAGATTGCAAAATAAGAGCGAATTTGAAGAAAGCAAATTAGGCAGAATAAAGAGCTGCTCATAAACCCGGAGAGAACGAAAGGAGTGAAGGATGGAGAGACGAGAGGAGCTTCTTCAGCGGTGAGTAAAAGACTGACAGAGTGACTAAGCAGTGTGTTATTGTTTCTAATTGGGACGGCTCACGATTCATGGCATCAGAAAACAGCCAATCACTGCCTCTCGTTCCTACCCTCGTCAAGTGTGACATGTCAGCTCCAATCACACCTTCACCCCGCGGCGCTGACACACACAAACACACACAGGTTGTCATTTGTGCCATTTTCCCTCTCCTTCCAACACTTTCTCAGTCTCCCACTTTTTAAATATCGCACCCTGTTGCATAAGCGCGCACACACACACACACATACACAACAAAAAACACACACCTGCCCCACGAGGCAGGACAGTGTGTCTACGTAGCGATCGAGGGGAGTTAAAAATAGCAGGCCTCATATCCTCCGCTGCTGATAGCATCGTGCACTGTCTGCTCTGATGACACACACACACACACTCAGATACAAACAAACACACACAAATGAGTTTGTAAAGGACTGCAGGTTGGGTTTGGGAGGAAAACACTGAGATAAAACCAGAATATGTTTGTCGTACAGGGGATCTCATAAATATCCTTCTATCACTTATAAATGTCACAGATATCCTGTTATCTGCAGCTCTGCTGAGTCCACAAACAAAACAAAACTAAAGTAAAGAATCCTCCGTGGCCAGCAACTAAATATAAACAGACAGGGATATACATAGCATCAGTAAAACTGAAGATCTGTGGAAACAAACTGAGGAGTCATCGGCAATTTGATCAACAAAAGATCCAACTAACAACCGATTACAGATTAAAAGATCATCTGATCAAAATCAAATTACTTTTGAAGCAATTTTTTAAAAGTTGGACCAGTTTTTCTTCTTTTTACAGTGTAATGTAATAGATGACATCATTTTTAAATGCAGCAATCAGAACAAAGCTTGAAAGGTCAAAGATTCTCTAGAGGTCTGTTAGGATCTGCTGCTTTTTTGACTTGAAAAAACAATACGTTGAATATTTGTTTATTTTATCAACTTTTTCGAGCCAATTTCAAACCACGGCTGTTAGAGAAGATATTCATGAGTCAGCAGAGCATACGGATGTAGATTTGGCATGGATGGAGGTGACGTGTCTCCACCAAAACCCAGAGACCACTGACTTGTCCCCACCAATAACCCGATCCAAGGGTGCAGAGATAGCGCTGCATCCCCACCTATAATATGCTGTGCAGCCCAGCGGACCAGTTGCTGCTGCACACAGAGTCTGGAAACAGACCAGTGTCCAGGGTAAGTATAAGTGTCTGGACCTATCTTTTCTAACAGCGAGGGGCCTGCTCTGAGCCGATGGTACCTGCCTTGGGTCTAGATGAGGATCGGACTGGACCGGCCACTGGGCGTGATCCTGGTGATGGGAACTTTAGGCCAGTCCAGACCGGGACGGATCGCTTTAATCTGCACTTCCTGTTTGGGTGCAAGCTCGCCCCCCCCCCCCCCCCCCCCCCCCCCCCCCCCCCCCCCCCCCCCCCCCCCCCCCCCCCCCCCCGCACATCCCATCCTGGTCCTCACAATGTCAAGAGCAAATCTACGCCACTGACATGTAGAATATATAATGTCGTCTCCAAACAAGTGTTGAATGTTTGAGTTTTTTCCTAATTCGGGAAATTCATCAAAAAAGTTGTGTTTTGACTGAATGAGACGGCAAACGGCTACTACTGTAATGCTAACAGCACTTAAAGAAACCCACAGGATTTTTTTTTTTAAAGCAACACAATTTAAATTGAAGGCAAAGTAGAAGTTTTGTGATTGATGGTCACATGAACTAAGACAGCAGTGGACCATTCCACCTTTGTTTCTGCCCTGCTCAGACTCACTGGTAGCTCAGATGACATCATCACCTAAACATGTTTAGAACTACTGTTTTTTCTTTTTGTTGATCATTCTTTTTGGGGGGTTAGAGTAAAGGTAAGCCAGGATAAGACCAATAGCAGTTTTTCTCGTCTGCTGTTCATTTGCAGTCTGGATACAGACGGGTCAACATCTCCGGCTCTGACAGTCCCCTCCTCGAACAAGATGGACAGGACTGCCCCCCACTGTGAGTGCTTTGGTATGAGGGAGGGGCCCACTAGAAAGAGCCACTAGGATTAATGCTTGTTGCTTCTGAAGAAGTCTGCAAATTTGTTAAAACTTGCAACCAAGTCACTAAATCGACGTCATTAGGGTTTAGCTTTGATTAACCATTAGCTCAGACTAACTAGTAGAACTGATCTCTATTTTACCAAATAAGGTTGCTCAAGCGCTAAGGGGGGCATTGTTTTGAAGGGGGTTCACTCCGGTCGGACCATGCGTGTCGAGGTCGCTGTTGCGGTAGTGGGACCTGAGCCGGTCCCCAGACCAGGACGACATCCACGGATCTCCTTGTGACCCTTTTAGGTTTAGAGCCCCTGCTCTAATTAAGTGTGGCACCCCTAATGAAGGGATTACCACATTTAAGTGTAAAGTTGAAATGATCAACATTATAATGCTTTTTGGTTGAAGGTAAACACTTTATTTGTTTATTTATGGGCACATTGAGGGTTTAAGTCAGGGCGGAACTATTGTTGTGTGTATTTATTGTTCCGACCGGGACCCATAAAGAGACGGACAGGTCCGCTGTTTCCTCAGACGCAAACTGAAGAGAAACGAGATGCATCCTGTTCTCATTGTTCCACTTTCACCTGCTTCATAGCCTACAGGTCAGAAAACGTGAATAAAGCCTTGAATGCTCTTTATTATTGTTGTTAAGCTAGTACCAAAGTTTGTGTTGTGTTACATTGCTGTGTTCCAAGTTAAAGAGGAAAAAGGTGGGTGGGTTTAGAGCCAAATAGTTTACCGCGGGCGGCCATTTTGTGTCTAATCGCGCCAATTTCACTGAAATACACGGTGTTTTGCTGCAATGGGAAACTCCCTGTGATCTGTGAAAAAAGGGAAAATGAACGTTTGTGTTTGATAAATGAAACGAAGTTACAAGCTAAGAGTCTTGTTTAAAAGAATGTTTTAAATGGGATGTTTGAATGTTTGGTCCCATTAATGTCTTGTTTTGATTTGACATTTAGCACAAGGACATTCTGGTAAATCATTTCAGTAAGCTATCTTTGACAGAATATTGGATCACAATTTGTAGTGGATGCTAGACTGTGGTAAAATCACACTGAATGTGGGGTGTTTAAAACAGTAGTACATTGTTAAAAAAAAAAGGAAATATGAATTATTTACACAAAATATGTAATTTAGGGAATTATTGGTAAAAATGTCTTGATCACATAGATTGAATATGTTTGATAAGACTGTGACATTAAGTTTAAGGGATTTTGTGAGGACATAAGTACAATCCTGAGATGAAGGAAGCAGAAATGAATTGTGTAGTTATAATTTTGTGAGTTTGTAAATAAATGAGACGCAAACTGGAGAGAACCGAGATGCATCCTGTTCTCATTGTTCCACTTTCACCTGCTTCATGCAGGTAACATACTTGTGACAGCGGTCCACATCCCTGGGACCCGTTACATAAGCATTGACATGTCTAAATGTGATGGCCATCAAGCATTAATAGTTTTATTTACGGAAATACTTATTTTCACGTTTTGGTTAAGTTTGACTGAAATACACAGACACGTCTTTACAGCCCTTTGGCTTTTACAGTCTGTGATAAAACCTCGTAAATTAGCAGACGTGTTGTCACTCCACTTAAAGAAATACATGCTCCAGTGGGCTGAGAAAACGGTGGTAAACGTGATTCATGATTGGCTCGAGCTGACGCCATCAAACAAAGCTAGGCAGACAAATGTATTGGTAAGAAAAACAGAGAGAGAAAAAGGCCCCACATGGTTTATTTCTAAGCGGCAGCCCGAGAGGGTTGAGGTTTCTCAGCAGAGCTGCGTTTTATGTAACCACTCTAAATTACGCAATTAGACAAACTTGTACAAAAAGTAAGTGTTTCATCCCTCATTCCGTTTCATTATGTCAAGAAGAGAAGAGTCTGTGCGCTTCGGCGATATAACAACTTTTACTTACAGCATATTTCTCCTGCACACTGCTTCTGGATCTGCTGAGTCTTCTTCGGTCTAACATTAAAGAGTCGGAGGACAATAAGCAAACCTCACAGAGGCGCTGTGATGAAGAATAAGTGCTTTTTAAGTGTGTTTGTGTCAGAGCACAGCGTATATATATCTTCTGTATGTGTTGGATGATAATTACAGAGAGCAAAAGGAGGCCACACACCGATACGCCGGGAGAGATGTTATTAAGTCAGGCTGTTTGACGTCAGAGGAATATTTCTGGTGAGGAAGCAGTCCATTATAGATCTGCCTATAGATATATTGAACACGGGGTGAGAAAATACTTATCCAGAGTTTATCACACAGCAGTGATGCTCATATATGTGTGTGTGTGTGTGGTGTTGCTGTCGTTTCGTTGTCGGGACTTTTTAACAAGCAGTTGAGCCCCCCTGGAAAATGGTGACAAAAAAAAAAAACAGCTCGTTTTTTTCTCCTCCTATCTTTGTCGCTGCATTTTCCCTCTTTTTCCACACTCACGCTCTTCTCTAATAAGTCCAACAACTTACGCTCTCTGTCTTCCTTTGCTTTCACTGGCTACACATTCAGGAAGTCTGTTGTTATTTCCTCACATCCCTCTATTCATCGCCATATTCCAAATGAGGCCGAATCTGGGACTTAATTCTCACAACTAATATGAATCTGAAGACTTATGACAAGCAGTCTCTTGTATGCAAACATATTTTTATTCATCATGCAATTTAACAATTCTCTTTTTTGTAGGTGGAAAAGGGCAAAAACGTTATTTCCAGAAACAAAAGAGGTTGGAGGACTTCCCACCATGACAAAATGATGGTGAGAAGGCCTACAAAGGGAAAGAAAGAGCAATAGTTGTAATAAAATATTTATTATTTGCTGTTGCCTTCACTAGCTACAGCAGAATAATAATACAGGGTTTATGTTTGATCATATTCTGATGTAAAGTCGAGCTGCTCTTTCCAGTGATTGAGCCTAAAGCTCTAACAAGACTGGTGTCCTTGCTTGTCTGATAAGCTCAGTCCAGTTGTTTATATATACTCATCCATCCATCCATCCATTTTCTGTAGCCGCTTATTCCTCCACAGAGGGTCGCGGGGCAGCTGGTGCCTATCTCCAGCGGTCAAGGGGCGAGAGGCGGGGGACACCCTGGACGGGTCGCCAGTCCATCGCAGGGCCTTATATATACTCATTCTACATGAATCTTTAAATGTGTAATGTTTTTTTAAATCAACGAGCTGGTCCTCCTGTCTCCATCCTGCTGTCGCTCATCATCTATCATGTCAGGGTTTTAAAGTGATAATATGCAACTTTTTCATATTTTTAAATCTTTTCCTTGAGCCAGTCTGTGCTAATCTGACTCTTTACAGAGTTAATGAAAAGTCACTTAGCCCCATCTGGTGATTACAGTCGGAATACCACGAATGCAAGATCTCCGTCGCCGTCACGGTACCCAGGAAGTCACGTGTCTCACGAGGGTTAGGCTAACCCAATGTGGCTAGCTGTTATGCTAACGCTGAAGTGTTTTTAGCTCATGATTCCTGATTTTTTTCAATCTCTCCCTGCTTGAACACAGCTGATTTCTTTGAAGGAGTAAATAACCGCTCCTGTAGAAAGCTATGAAGGCTGAGGAGACATTTCAACAGGTAGATTTAGGCGTTTAGAAGCTGAAACAATATGCTAACTTGTGTAATGCAGTGATTTAAAACGGACACCAGAGGGAGCCCAAAACAAGCAAAACTGCATATTATCACTTTAATCTACGATCAGTTTTTATTCTGATGTTCAAACCATGTTGGTGAAATCTTAGAATAAAAAAACATTTTGCATGACCTCACAATTTATCATCATATGATCATTCTTTATCTTTTAGCACTCCCAGCTTCTATGACACCAAATCGTAGCTCAATCTCTGTAAAACTGATAGGGTTTTAGTCATTTGTGTGTTGGCTAAGGTTAATTAGCGGTGGCAGCCATCTTGAGTAGGAACTGATTCCAGAAGCCACTCATTTGTAGATGTACATTCAGTGATTACTATCTGAGAGAAGTGGTTCAGGAGATTCTTTGCTAACAACCAGAGTGGACGCCAACCGTTAATGCAACATTTTGTTCATTAGCGCTCTCTGTGCTGGGATCACCTTTTGACTACTAACACCAAATTTGAACTCAGCATCTATAAACTGTGCTTCTATACTAAATGCCATGTGACCAGCAGGTCAACCACTTGGTAACTTTAGTCTCTAAAGTTTTGTTGAAGCATGAACTAAAAATAACTGAAAAAAAAAAATTAAAGATATGGTGATGTTTGATTAAAAGGTAAGATTACCATGATATTAACAAAAAAATATAGATTTTTAATGGTGTGGACAATAAAGGGTTAGACTTTTTTGCATGCTAACAACATAACAAGACACGACTAATCTAATCTAGTTTCTTTAGGAAATACCACAACACAGAGCACAGCTGTAGAGTAGGAGCAAACTTAAAGAGCATATTTTAAGTTAGACACTCCCTTAAACAAATGTTTAGAGAAATATAATAGAAACTTTTTCTGAATAAAAATTTACACAAATTCAGCTTATTTAGGCTCTTGGATTCGTTTTTGTGAGAATTGTCAATTTTTTCACCAAACCGGAAGTGACGACAGTTCAGGGAGACCGTTCGTTCTCTATATAGAAAACTGATCCACTTATCACTACTTGTGACGAGCAAAACAAACCCCCAGAGTGCCGTTATTTTATTACTTTATTACTATAGTGAGCAGTTATTAAGATTAAAAAAAAAAAAGATAAAAACAATCAGTCCTGTAAGGCTGTACCCTGTCGGACCAGCTGTAGACCGTGACCCACCTCCTCACTCGGGTCTGGATAAAATACCAGCGTTTAGCACCAGGTTTTGATCATCAGAGCTCCAAACATTGAGCTGCGTTCAGGTGGATTGTTAAGAAATGAAAGAGTTTATAAAAAGTTTCACAGGATGCAGCTAAACGGTTCGAGGCTGACCGAAACAGTGTCGGGTCAGGCTGGAACCCCCGCCGTGAAGACCCTCTTGGTAGCCCCGCTGGAAACGGGAAGCCCCTCTGGAGAGCATCGCGGCATGGATTTACTGTACCCCGCCAGCCAGGTGAGGGTCAGACACCTGAAGGAAATGCTCTCATGAAATCGCGGACCGGTACCGGATTACGACCCACCACGAACCGTACCAAACCTGGCATGGAAACGAGACTCAAGTCTCCCCGTTAGCTCCTGTTAGCTGCTGTGTGCTAACAGCGGTTCCGGTGAATGGATCGAAGTAACGGCGCCTGTTTAGAGTCACACTGAATGTTTTTCGTCGGTAAGTGGGACTCCATCACATCCAGTCCTGGACTAGACCAGGACCACCGGGGTTTTTCGTCTCCAAACAGAAGTCACCGTACCGGTAAGGAAGCCGTCCCGTTGTTGACTCAGTGTCCTGACAGACTGGCGATTGGCATTCACAAACATAATAAATATAATTTAGCATTTTTTATTAAAATGAATACACACCGACTCGATTAAAGAGCGCTCTAACCTAAAACTAACAACTCATCGCCGACAGCGAGCAGGCAGCTGGCAGACTAGAGCGGTGCCAGTCTGAGATGTTAAAGTAGTTTAGCTTTAAAAAATCTAACACAATGATTAAAACAAGCATCTGTTACACAAACTACACACAACAAAGGGCTCAAATGATCAGATTTATGGGATTATTGATCGTACAGAGTGTTAAATTATCCTACAAATACTTTATTTATCTACATCTGACAACACTGTAAGCAGCGCCACCTAGCTAGGAGCTCCCTTAGCTGACGTCACAGGTCCACATATGAAAAAAAAAGCGTTTTTAGAAGCTTTGCAAAAAGGGGCACTTTGGACTAGAAAAATGGTTTAAAAAAATGTATTGTAAAACAAAATACCCTCAATAAACATTTCAAATAGTATTTTTGGACAGAGTTTTATCAGAATAATAAAAAAAAAAGAACTTAATATATGCTCTTTAAGGTACGTTTATGTTTTGAGGTTGTGTAGGATTGTGTGCATTTATGCCAGAGGGCTGTAAGCATCATGCTGAGCTCATTCCAAAGACACAACCAACATAATACAGACCTCAACTCAAACACAATGGAAGAACACAAACACTATGAAAAAAAGCTCACACACAGAAACAAAACACCTGCAATTGTATCATTAGAAAGTATATTTATAATGGAACAGATTCAAGATGGCCGCCATGACCCTTTAAAACACAAAGCAGCAACAACTCAGGATTTGTTACAGATACTAAAGCTAAAACTCGATGTTTTAGTTGAGTCAGTGTCATTGCATTCTCCAAGCAATGCAGGAGATCTTGTTGTAAAATTTGGCATTGACTTAAATATCTCATAGGCCACTTGGAAGAATTGAATGAAACTTTTAAAAAATTACTGAATGTCTACTACTAACTTCACCACATTCAAGATGGCCGCCACAGCTAATCAACTTAGCAAACACAAAAATCACTTAATACTTCCATATTGAGCAAAGCTGTGGTGTGTTAGTCGCTGAAAGCCGATCCAAATCGGGGTTGGAAACTGGCGCCACTTGTTTCCGGCCCCCACGTGTTTGTGCACGTCCGCCTGCCCGGTCCCTAAACTCCCACATGGGAGTCAATGTCACTAACCACTAGGGTACGACGTCAGTGAGGAAAACACTAAAGTTATAAGGGTTAAAACTTTTATTTTCAGTCTCTCAAGGTTGACACATTGAGACGAAGACTGAGATACATTTATATTTCAAATATGACAAACTACTGCTCTCACAGTAGCAAGATGACTGTGTCTGTACAGTTTAACCATCAGCAGCTCTCTGCCTTTAAAGTCATCTTCTATTTTACTTTGAGCACCAGCTCTGCACCCCCCCCCCCCCCCCCCCCCCCCCCC